>SZYD01002560.1:0-67143 GCA_009363875.1 Mikania micrantha
CGCGGAGCTACATACCGGAAAAAGAAAAAGGATCTCTTCCTCTTGGATAAAGGTACTGTAGCTGGTATTCTTGTGATCAGTTTAGTAGGCGTTTCTTTTATGGTTCATATTCCGGATTGGGTTCATCCCTGTAGTAATCGGATGAATTGAGTGTATACATGAAGCGTAAGAACTCAACGGATTCCATTCTTTGTTTGTCTGATTTGAGGGAGAAGGTCCCGCTGAGTTCTTAATAATTAGAATCTTTTTTTTAAGTTCATTGAAGAAGTTCTATTTACTCCACATGAGAACATCCCACATTGAGAACGTCAATAACATCGATGTACATCATCCATCGTTACATGTGGACTAATAGACTGATGAATTTATTTTTCTCTCATGTCATATTATTAGTAACAGTTTCGATGAAGCAATGGGAACACAAGGTGGTAGAGGTAAATCGGATGCATTGAAATCTGATTACGTGAGGATGACAATGGATTCCTTTTAGGCTCTATGCACTTCATTGAGAACAAATGACAATTGGTTAACTAACTTTTTTATATATAAAAGTGAAACAATAGTTAACCCCACAATTATAGAATAATACAAGGAACAGATTTGATAAATCTAATATCCTAAATACATATAATGGTTATCAATACTTAGGTATGATAACTACAATGCTATCATTACATTATTCTATACATGAGAACACAGGTGATCAATATGGAGATGAACATGAGGAATGAGAATGGGAATCAATAGTTGTATTGCAATAGTGTGAGTTCTAGTTCTAGCAATGATGTGGTGGGATGTTGGCTAGGGCTTGGTTCCCTTACATATGCCCTATATATAAGCATCACTACTAGGATAATATAGTACTTGTGAATATAACTATTGAGAAGCCATTAGGTGAACAGGTGAGACAAATAACATACAAGTAATATGATTAACATTGTGATTGTGCATGTGAATAAATCAAGGTTTTCAATTAACATACTTATGAACTCACCAACCTAGTGTTGACTTTGTTTAAATGCATGTTTTCTCAGGTGACGAACATGTGTAGTCACTCATATGTCAAGGATAAGCTAGTGGACTATATATAAGCATAACTACTAGGATAATATAGTTCTTGTGAATATAACTATTGAGAAGCCATTGGGTGAACAGGTGAGACAAATAACATACAAGTAATATGATTAACATTGTGATTGTGCATATGAATAAATCAATGTTTTCAATTACATACTTATGAACTCACCAACCTGGTGTTGACTTTGTTTAAATGCATGTTTCTTAGGTGACGAACATGTGTAGTCACTCATATGTAGCTTCATTTGGTTGCACACTCTTGATATGACAAAACAATGAATCACATTTTGATTATCTTGTACAGTTACAAGATAGAAGCCACATAGTTAAATCATGAACATGACCATGTAATTTAACTTTGTAATTCTGTATTGATGTCACTTTAGCATTTCTCATTTTATATCTCATGTGCTATGTAAACAATATGATCATTTCGATTATCATCTCACGATATCGCACCCCGGGAACCTTCCACCCGGCGGGAAAGTCGATCCAGCCCGCCGGCTCGGGGTGTGACAATGTATTTGAGATTAATTTTATTTTTTTTGTGACTTAACCGGTCCGATTTATAATGGTAAAAAATATTAATATTTAAAGCTAAACAACTAATTACTAAAAATTCCCAACCCCCATAAAAAAATTATTGCGTCCGCCACTGTTTCTCATATGCAAATTAGACGGTTTCATTGAGTGATATGAGAAATTGTTTATAAAACATGAGTGGATGAGGTTCTAATAGGGATGCACAAACCGTTTTTTTCCTCCAAACCGGTTTGGCTGAAAACCGTTTCGGTTTGGAAACCAGTTTGGCGAGATGAGGATGTCAAACCTATAGAGCCGGTTTGGATAGGGTTGAAATCGGTTTGGAGGGGCTGAAACCGGTTTTGAGGGTTGAAAATGGTTTGGAAGATGAGGATGTCACACGTATGCCAAACCGGCAGTTCAGACCGGTTTGGGAACGGGTTTGGATGGAACACGGTTTTTTTGTCCACCTCTAGGTTCTAACTTCTAATTGGTTTGTTTATATTGGGCCAATTTAATATGCTTAACAGTTAACACTATGCAATGTTGGGCTTATTAAGCGAACATTTAGCCTTACATAACATCTAGCCTACTTACATCATTAAGGTAAACGGATTAATTTATTGAGAAAATAAAGGATCAAACATTAAATCAAAATGAGTGATTTGAAAAATATTTACCAAAATGGGTGTTTTTTACATATTCTTTATTTTTAACTAATTTATTATACCATATTACTATTTCCTATTTTTTTAGTCAATTCACTTTAGTCACTTTAGTTTTTATATTTTGATTAAATCAAAAAAAATTATAATAAACTAGTTAAAATAAAGAAATAAGTGAAAAACACCCATTTTGGTAAATATTTTTCAAACCACCTATTTTGGTAAATAATTTCCACCAACACCCTTTTGAGAAAAAAAACTCTGTAGGAATGACTTAAGTTTCGCAATTTTTGTATCATGTTTTTATTACAAAATAAAAAAGAATATAATGAAAATAATGTATTTGTTATTAACCATTGTTTTGTTTTTTAAAAGCATTTTTAAAAGCATTTTTAAAAAGTATTCATGTTCCATTGACATTGAAAAATGGATTTACCGAATATAAAAATGTTTCGTATTTAAAATCCCCAAATATATGCAAGATTCTAACTCTTTTAAAAGAACAAGAGGCCCTAGTAAAGTGAGAACCCAAAGCCCTAGTAAAGTGAGAACCCAAAACTCTTGCTTGATTTGCCTCCTTCACTATACCATCCCAACATACATTGTTTTATGTCAGGGGTGACAACTAACATGTCATGCTTTTTATATGTTTATTTTGATATACGACATCATGTATTCTTTCTGACATTTACAATTGTAATGAAATTTCCACCGTAACGCTCGGGAAACCTACTAATTAGTATACATATGAAAATTTGTAACAAACGTTTAACTATACAACACGAAAGTACAATTTCTCATATGCTTAAACACCAAAAGAAATGAGTCGAGCCCGAGCTTTGCATTGTTCGAGCTCGGCTCTGATCGAGCTTGCTTTTTTTAAGATCGAGCTCAGCTTGTGAAATATATATAAAGTTTGAGATCGGCTTGTTTAGTTCATTTCACTATTTTAACAAACCAAAGCTTGCCTCGAGCTTGTTTTCTGAATAGGTTAAACGAGTCAAACCCTACTTCTATCGCATGTGTCGTTTTTTGGTTCTAAAGCAGCACCACACAACTAACGAGAGTTACTGCGATAGATTAAGGTCGAGGGCCTCAATCATAAACTTTGATAACCTGAGGGACGTAACTAATAAATTATCGTATTCAATTAGCTCCAAGAATTGTTCCCGCCATATTCATCTAAATTGGGGATAAATGGTCTCCACTTCCGATGACAAATTAGGGTTACACCAGCAGTAATCGGTTTGTTGTTCGTGCAAGAAGATCAATGGGGATTCAGGGGCTCTTGCCCCTATTGAAATCGATCATGGTTCCGATTCATATAAAGGATCTCGAGGGCTGTTCAGTTGCCGTTGATACCTACTCTTGGCTACACAAAGGAGCTCTTTCTTGCAGTAAAGAGCTATGCAAATCCCAACCTACTTCCAAGTAATCTCTGTCTTGAGTTCTTGCAAATGCATTTTGTGTAATGGGTTTAGTTTATTTTGTGTGGTCTTGTTTCATATCCTGTCATTTCGTAATGTGATAAGATGTTTACTAACGTTTTGCAAGCAATCTGACTTAGAACTTCATTTGGGCTTTGATTAACGATCTATTGTTGTTTTTTGCCCCATAATGCTTCTTCATATCACTTTCCCAAATCAACTTTTTAAGGATTTTTATGTTACGTTATTTATTTGTTAGTGTTCATTTTTATAAGATTTTAGATTTATTTAGAAACTCTCTGGAGTCATGGGCTTCAGCCTATTTTAATGGCCATTTCAACAAATGCTGTGAACATATCTCATATGTGAAATTTCCATACTCAAGACTGCAAAATACATCACAGATGTGGAGGCAGTTTTTTGGAGCATTAAATTTGAGATTCTAACTTTATGTGGGATTGTTTACTTCAATATCTATGAACAAATGAAGCCAGTGATTAATCATAAGAACTTAAAGGCTAAACATGACAGTTGTCATCTTATACGCACACAAATGAAGCTAATCCATAAATTATTTTACTTTACAGTTGAATAGTTGATAATGCTTCAAGAAGTAAATGGAATAAGTCAATATGATCTTGATGCATTTTGGGATAGTGTATCTTAAATAATTCTATTGGAGATTTGAATTCTATGATAATATTTATCATGGTATGCTACAAGTGTTTATCAGATAAATGCATTTAAGAATTTGAATATAGCATTTGATTGTGTTATGTACAATTGTTATATAGTATATAGAAACAATCTATTCTGTTATTTGCATTTATCTGAGTTGTCGTGTATTGAACCTCTTAGGCATATCAATTACTGCATGCATCGAGTGAATTTGTTGCGGCATTATGGTGTCAAACCTATTTTAGTTTTTGATGGAGGCCCTTTACCAATGAAGAACGAACAAGAAATTAAACGTGCGAGGTATACTTTTTACTCAACAATATCTGCTCCTAATCAAGTATTTGTCTTAGCTTGATGAATCATTTGTATGAATTTCTATATTACCTGACCTTAGATATTTTTAATTTGTATTATTTATTGTAGAGTACCAAAGCCATAATACTTTTAAGTAAACACATTTCTTGTTGACTAATGCCAATCAAAGGCAATTTTTGTTTTGCATGACATAGGTGATGCCAATTGCATAATTCTATATATCTAGACAATAAATAATTTAAATTCACACTTTGTTTTTATGAGGGTTACAATGGTGTCATTGAGCGTGCATGTTTCAAGCATAGGTCAAGGAAGGAAAATCTTGCCCGTGCAATTGAGCATGAATCATGTGGAAATGAATCTGCAGCTTATGAATGCTATCAAAAAGCAGTGGATATATCACCTGCAATCGCATATGAACTAATTCAGGCAAGTTATTTATCAAACCACACTTGCAAATTCCAACATTTTATTAGAGGAAGTTTCAACCTGTGAAAAGATGATATCATCTGATATGGAGCCTAATTCAGATTTTTAACAGAATTAAAAACCCTGAACTAAAAAAAAAACCCAAATGTATAGGAGTATAGGGCAATTGAATAGTAATGAGCAATGACCTTTTTAATCTGTTTCTTTTGGGTTTGTGCATATAAATGGTGATAATCTTCTATATTTACTGTATTGAAGGGCCAGTCATATAAAAAAACAACTTCAATGATCTTGGATGTAGGCAAATTGATGAGCTATGTAAATAAAACATGTTCAAATGTTTTTTGTGCAGCCATACTTGTTTATACTTTTTACAAACTATATTTTTATTTTGAAGGTGTTAAAAAAAGAAAGTATTTCATACGTTGTTGCTCCTTACGAGGCTGATGCGCAAATGACTTTTTTGGCCATTAGCAAGCATGTTGATGCTGTCATTACCGAAGACTCAGATTTAATACCATTTGGTTGCCCAAGAGTAATTTCATATTTGCTTTGACAAATCTCTATTGTTGCTTCAAGCCTTCAAGCATTCTTATATCTAGATTGAGACACTTTCTTGAAAATTTTATATGCAGATCATCTACAAGATGGATAAATATGGGCAAGGTGTTGAATTTCAGTACTCAAGATTACAAAATAACAAAGAACTAAATTTGACCGGTTTTACCAAGCAAATGATTCTTGAAATGTGCATTCTTAGTGGTTGTGATTATCTACAATCTTTGCCAGGAATGGGCTTGAAAAAAGCTCATGCATTACTAAAGAAATTCAAAAGCTATGACAAGGTGCGTTATATTACTAAATTATTGTATTGCTCTTCTTAGATTTGAAATAAGAGAGATTTGTGTGATGGTTGAAATGGGCTTTTGTCAAAACTGGTCATTTATTTGGTGGGCAGGGTTGGCCCAACTTGAAACACGCTTTTTTTTTTCTTTCAAAATTGTCAGTTTTTACAGATAAAAAGATTGCCAATTGAAGACATTTTTTTATTTCAATATTAATGTAATTTTTTAAATAGAATGATTTAGGAGGCTTTAGTTCTAAAATTACACTTTGGGTGACTTGCAACCTGTTTCCACATATTACAGATGAAACATAAGTACATAACCACCTAAATTGAGCCATTCAAAAGTAACGGGTTGAAATTATCAGCTTTACTTATGGTATATGAAAGTTCTGATTTATAAGTTTTTAATGATTACTTTATGGTCTTTTTCTGTTTGAAAGATCATAAGCTCACTCGTTAAATTTCAGGTAATTAAGCACTTGAAATTTAGTGGCATTATTGTTCCACCCATCTATGAAGAATCTTTTAGAAAAGCAATATTGACTTTCCAACATCAACGAGTTTATGACCCAGTCACAGAAGATATTGTTTATTTGTCAAATTTTTCTGACGATATTGATGAAGATTTAGATTTCTTAGGGCCATATCCTTGCATTACTATTATGGTCTTTATAATTTACATAATCATTATAGATACCACAAGCACATGAAAGGTTTTAATCAGAATTCATAAACAACTCCACTTTGACAATATATTTTTAAAATATCTGTATATTATTCTTTTTCTTGTTCCTTGACCAAAGTACACATTGCTACCCCAAAGTTTAGCCAAAGGCATAGCAAGCGGAGATATCGATCCTTTTATAAAATTGCCGATCCAGGTATTGTTCTGCCTTTCTAGTGACCGCTTTTCTTCCTTTTTTTTCCTTTCAACTTTTAGTCAATTTAGTGTTTATTTTTTTCTTATTTTGTTAACAAATTAATTTGTTTTGCTTATGTTGATTTAACCAACAGGTAGAGCGTGTCGATGAAGTACACCTGCTTGATGCAACATACAATCTTAAAAGCTTCAAATCTGGGGGTACAAACAAAAAACTGGATCTGCCTGCACAGAAAAATCTTGTGACCAATTACTTTTGTATCCTAAGCATAAATTTTGTGGCTTCTGACATGCTGTTGTTTATATAGTTACATTCATCGTTTAAAATTGTTTAGCTATCAAGTATAGTTGGGATGCATTTGATGCATAGTTGTACTATCTTACCTGATGCTTTGTGGATTAACTCGTTTGGACCCATTATCACATTTCATTTCTTCTTCTTCTTATATTCAAAGTATTTTTTTTCATTGTTATCCTTAATGTTTATTAAAGGTTTTGCATCTTCTGAAGCAAAGAGGAAATTCAAGGCCCCTCGAGTTTCACCAAAGCACCCAAATTCAACAGATGAAATTCTTCAGATTGACTCAAATGAAGTAATTGTGAGTAAAAAATTATTTCTGTAGCACTATTTTTTTGAATCTTGTATTTAGCACTACGAGATGGATTGCTTTCTTTTTTTTAGGGGGATACTATTGTGCCAAGAAAAACCACAAAGCTAATGGAATCAGTTTCTCATGGTTAGAATTCTTGATAAACCTCACATGCCCATTAACAAACTAGTTGTTTACTTAAATCAAAGAATCATGTGGTTAAATTTCTTACAGACGACATGAGGGTACAACACTCAACGCATACTATACACCCTTGTATAGCTTCACAAAAGGAACTAGAAAATAATACTTCCTTAAATGCAAGTGAGGGCAAGACAAGATTGCCAAAGCAACCGGTTGTGGTGAGAAGTCGTTATTTTCAGCACAAAAATACAGTAGAAATTACGGAAGTCAAAATTGCAAGCAAGAATACATCTAGTGTTGATCCTGTGTCTGATTCGGGTTCAATTGAGGTCAAAGAAAGAGTAGAGAATATGAAGTTAAATAAAATCAATGAAGACACTGCAAGAAAGAATACAACTTCTAGTAATAATCTTGTGTCTGTTTTGGGTTCATTTGAGGTCAAAGCAAGAGTAGAGAAGACAAAACCAAATAAAAGTCACTATTTTACTCGAAAAAATCAAGAAAATACAAACGAAAGGCGTATGGAGACAAATAACAATGAAGGTTTAGCCATGAAAAGGAAGCTATCCATTGTTGAGGACAGTGTTCAAGTAAGCATTATATTTACCCATTCACATATTTTGTAAGCTGTAACATATTGCTTGAAAATTTGGGTTTGACTCTTAAGAGTTAAATATACCCTTTGGGTTATATCATTACTAATTACTTGATATTTATCTGCACAGGAAAATCCAAACGAAAAACACATGCGGGCAAGTCAATCTTTTTCTAATCAAGGTACCCTTTTTTTGTTGTATATATTTGTGCAAATATTATATATATTTTGAGCTTAAAGCGACAATAAGAATACAATTACACCCTTTTTTTTCTTTCAAGCATGCAGCATTCAGGTCATTATACCCTTTAGACCAGCATGCCACTAATTTGAAACAAGTAAACAAATTATTTTCAAATGGGACTTGTTGGCCCAGGTTGAAACATATTGGGTTGATCTGTAACATTTTTGTCCAAATTTTGAAGCTTTTGCAAACAGTTTGTGCTAAAATTATGTTATCAACGTTTTGATGGCCTTTCATAAATTTGTTTTATCTCAGATGTACATAACTTTGATCTTGATGATCAAATGCAAGCCACAGCAAGAGATGAAGAGAAATTTGGGTGTAATATTTCCCATTTGGGAAGTTATTCAGAAATAGCAGAGAAATCAATGGAGAAATTCATTTCTGTTTTATCGTCTTACAAATGTACTTCATCTGGTTCTCGTGCCAGCGGGCTACGAGCCCCACTTAAGGACATAAGAAACACATATACAAAAAACTCATCTCCCATTGATGCCATAAGCAGATTTGCTTACACATCAACCAAGTCATTACCATGAATCATTTGTACTTGAAACATGTATTGTCCAATTATTTGAAGTCAAGAATGCAACTCTTAGCAATGGATGTAAAGCTATAATGTTAACTTCTCTATTTTTGTACAAGTTTTTGTTTGTTGAGTTATTTGGGTACATTTTTGTAACCTGCTAACACCGTTATTGAGAAATAAAGTATACTAATAAACTCACTAACTTGTTAGATTAGGTAAAATGCTACTTACATTAGTCATGTGGCCTTTAGGAGGTATCAATTTGTACATCCACAAGAAAGTAAGAAACATATAAAAAAGGAATGATTCTTAAAACTTTCTTTTATGTCATCCATTTTAATATATGTTATGTCCTATCAAATGTTTTCAAAACAATGAATGTAGATGTTATAGCCCATGTGATTCATCTGATAAAGTTTAAAATAAAAAATTATCAAGTATTAATTATGACTAGTGGACAAAGATGTCAGGTAAAATAAATGGGTTGTAAGTTGTAACATTACAAAATATGTAAATTATAAGCATGTGTGAAAAATGAAGACATCTTATATTAGAGTCTTCTACTATCTTCAATGCATGAGGCATTTCTCATCCAAGAACTAACATCTTTCACTTAAAGATTTTTGTAACAACCTATACATCCTTCACATATCCTTATTTTCACTTCCTTATAACCTTGCACTTTTATGTATTTTTTATCAAATTATTTATTATAATAACTTAACTTATTCATATCGTGTATATAAATAGATAGTTTTAATTGAGCATAAAGATTACATAATTAAAAGTATAAAATATAATAAAGTACATTTTAGTATTGGATAACTAAGGGTTTTAAAATTCGAAATTCAAATCCTTAGTAAAGTTTTAAATTTATAGTTACAAGTTTATATATTTTCTTAATATTAATATCTTTAAAATTTGAAAATTCATGCAAAAATTTTACAAGTTTATATATAATTATCATTTAACTTATATTTAAAAAGAAATAAGAAAAGTGAAAAAATAAATAAATAAATAAATTGAAATGGGCCCACTAGCTAGCCTGATGGCTCATATAGTCATATGCCATCCATGAAGATCTCAAGCGAGCAGACAACCCACACAATGTGTGCAAAAGCACGAGTGGCTAACTCGTACGTGAGTCTTAGACGTGCAGATGACCTTCATGAATACACAGAGTTTCTATGAACGTATACCATTTTATAATGAAGACTCAATTTACAATAAAATTGAATTTAGATAATCGTAAGCATTGAAATACGTTTTCAACAATTTTTTACATATATATCTTTAATTTTAAGAAGCTAGTTATTTTATTTGTCTATTAGTTCTTTTTTAAAATAAATAAACACATATATCAACTTGTTTCGTCATAAAATTATCTCCTTTGTGATTCATGATCACTTGACAGAGAATATTTGATATGTGAAAAGGACTCCTTGGCCACAGGACACATGTTCCGTGGTTCGTTTGGAGCCTTGGGACCTTTAACAGTTAATATATGCAATAATTTATTAGCAACTACTTTTAGCCGAATACACATATATAGGGATCTAGTGTAACATTTAAATTTTTTTTTTTTTTTGTATTTATGTATGTAATATATATTATTATAAAAAATAAAAAAAATAAAAAAAGATATATGTGTTTGTTACACATATGTTACATATTTTGTTTTTATTTTGACACAATATAAAATGTTATTCTGTAACAAAGGTGTACCATGTAGAAATATAGTTACAGTTTTTTATTATAACAACATATATTACATATCTAAATACAAACAAAAGAAGAAAAACCATATCATCATATCATATCATACTCTACTAATAAATAAAGATTTTCTAGGGACACATGACGCATCCCTAGAGCACCTTAACTCTTTTTTCCCGCTTAAAACATTTAACACAAAATAAACTTTATTGGTGCATTCTCTAGAAAACTTTAACATATAATTTATCATTTCAATCATAAAGTTAAATACATCAATAATAATTTATACGTGAAACATTGTCTTCCAAAAAAAATACATCAATTATTTTCAACCTAAGTGCTTGGCTACAACTTTGATTTAAGCTTCCAAATCAAAGTAAGCTTAGTATTATTTGTTTAGGAGCATTATTTCTTTATAATTGATTATTTGATCTTTTATTAAATTATATCTGCAATATATAGAATTACTTTGATACTTGCACATTTATTCCAAGAATTACTTTGATACCATCAAATAAAAAGATTCCTTTCAAGTTCAAAAAAGACAATTTTTATTAACTTTATGTTTTGCAATGAGGATTAATAAAAGCCAAGGTCAATCACAATCGAGAGTTGGTTTGTATCTAAAAAACTGGTTTACACACATGGACATTTGTGTATGGCGACGTCAAGAGTTGAGACTAAAAATGGAGTTAAGTTACTAATATTATATCAAGATGTTAAAATTAGTAATCAAACAATAAATGTTAAATGTTGTATATAAATAAATATTTACAAATTTATAAAAAAAATCAACTTGATTATTTATTTATGGATGTCCCTATGTATAATAACTTGATTATTTATTTATTAGTTTATCCTACATACTTATAGTGGCATATGAATATTTTTATAATCGTGTAACACACGGGTACTAACCTAATAATCAAATATACGCTGGATTTTAACGGGTTTTTCAACTCAAGTGTGTTTCTAAATAATGAAAAAAAAATCAAATATGTACTAGATTTTCACAGGTTTCTCAACTCTACACACTGGATTTTAATGGGCTTTTCAACTCAACTCAACGGTAGTCTTCTTAACATATTAAAGAACCACGTAACGAATCCAAACAAAAAGTTGTGATTAAATAATTCCAAACTCAGTATCTATGTTTTGTTTAACTACTAAGATTATTAGATTTTTGTAATCATAAATAAAATTTAGTGTTTAAGAGACTCCTGAATTTGATAATTGTAACAATCAAACTCGATGATGGTCCTAATTTTGGAGGGCCAGAAAAGTTAAAAATAACCATAGATTTTCCATTTAATGTCATCAGATATTTTGGCAAACTTAGGTATATGGTTTTTAGAGCTTTCATTATAAAATACAAAATGTCAAAATGAAACAATTCATCTAAATTCTTCGGTTTCATTTATATTTAAATTTTTGCGTCAGATAAAGTGATAATACCCCTGTAACAACAAAAATCACAAATATTTTGATTTTTTTATATTTCAACGTGCTTTTTATATAAATTTTATAGGAGGAATGGGGCTACAAAAGTCCACTCCCTCCTTGGCTGGTGCAACAAGATGGACAAGACGCCTCGTGATGGGAAGGCGATCATTCGGGATGTTTTTCGCAGACTGTTGTCAAACCCGGGCTTAAGAAAACTCTGTTACGCTATACATAACCATCATCACTTTTTCACTATTGGAGAAATTCGTCAAATTACTTGGAAATCTATCGGATCGTGTAAGAATCACTATCCGAAATCAATATTTCTTCCCTTTCGAGTTCAAGAAATTTGATTACGAGATAATCCAATAGAGAGAATCAAAGTACGAATTTCAATTTTATATGAAAAGTCTGCAAATTCTTTTCTATATTACACATGTTAAATAAATAAATTTTAAAATTATTTATTTTAACTATCATAATATATAGTTTTCAAATATGTTTTTTAAGAAAGAATTTGTTTAATAATTTCATAAATTAAAGTAAAAAAATATTCAAATAGCGGCAATTGTTTTGTAATAAATTAATAATTTAAATTCATGTGTTAAAACTTTAACTGATTATTCATTTATTAATTGAAATAATTATAACAACTAAAATGGATCGGATTTTGTATTAAAATATGATTAGACCAATCTCCTTCTAATATTCATTACTTAAAATATAAGAGAAACTATTTAATAAATGAATAAATTTTACTGTTTTAATTTCAAATCTTCAACATTCTTGTTTACTTAAATTTATCCAATAATTTCGCAATATTTTAAAAATACATATAAAAAATAAAAGAGTTAAATGCTGTGTTTATATCAAAAATGTCATTTTAGTCTCTAAATAAAATTTGTTGTCATTTTAATCCTTGTTTTTTAATTTAGTTACCAATATAGTCCTTCGTCTAAATTTTTGTTGTCATTTTAATCCTTGTGTTTAAAATTTAATTGCCAATATAGTCCCTAAAATGACAACTAGAAAGACTATATTGGCAACAAAATTAAAACACAAGGATTAAAATGGCAACAAATTTTATTTAGGGACTAAAATGATATTTTTGATATAAACATAGGGACCATTTTGACATTTAACTCAAAATAAAATTATATATACGTAAATAAGGAAATAATCAAAAATAATAATGGTTTATTTCTTAAATTTATCCTCATTGATTATCATTTCTCTTTTACTATGTCATGCAAAACTAAGGAGATATGATAGTGATAGAGGAAAAAAAGATTGGTAAAATGATTGAATTATAATGTTTTTATGTTTATTGTAGTTATATCATTTTATTAATTTTTTATGAATTAAATTTTATGTCACACCCCCAAATTCCCACATGCGGTGTCAGACCGCGCGGGTGTGACGTGGCCAGGATCACAGCTCATGGTCATATAGAACGACTCTATATGAGTTACACAATCACACAGTTTTGTAAGATAATACGAGTTTCTTTTACATGCAGCGGAAAATGTTTTAAACAACATAAGTAATAAAAGTTGCAGCGGAAAATATAAATTATATCAAACATTTCAAAATGATAATTGTTTTAATAAAAATAACAAGACAAGCCTAGGAACAGAGTCTATATGCATAACAGACTCCTTAGTACTTCCTTGTGCACGTCCTAGCTTGAGATCCATCAATTACCTGAGAAAAATGCGAAAAGTGTCAACTAAAAAGTTGGTGAGTTCACAGGTTTAGACAGACAGAAAAGTAAACAGACATATACTGGGTATGTTAAGTTTAGTAGTTGGATCTACGATCCGTGGAGTGTGTCAGTTCATCTTACCGAAACTCGACTGTTTCCGTTTGCCTCCGCGGGTTATCGCTGAACCCGACATCAACATTGATATTACACTCGTTATGACCTCCAGTCAACATTGGTGCCGAGTCAGGTTAGTAAAACCAAGTAGTACTACGTAATAACGACTCGTTTGTAACAACTAACGGTAAGGATAAGTAAGGACTTAATGCGATAATAGTTACACTCAAAAATGGTTTTACAACATACCAGTCATACATCTAAAACAGTTGCATAGTATTCTCACCCCAAAGTTAAGTAAAAACAGTTAAAGAGTAAAAGTGGGGCCGTAAACTCACCTGAGTTTAGCAGAGTGCATTCTTACAAGAACGGAGTAGCTCACTGGCTAGCAGTTACCTATATCACATAGGTGTTATAAGTTTGTGTTCACATACATGTGGGTCTCACAAGACCGTGTTCGTGTTCAACAACTCCAAGTTGTTATGTGGGTTTAGTTGAACGTGGTTGACCATGTTTGACCTAACGACCCGTTGGTGATTGTTTTGGTTCCAGTGATCGTGTAACGTGCGATTTAGTGTCGTGATGTGTGCGGATACCAAAATCACTTCCGTGAGGAAACTTTCTATTTTAGGAAGGTTTCCAATTTAGGCAAGTCGTGCAAGAAATCATAATCCGATTTACTCTAATATGCATAATTATCCTAAGTGAGCATGTTATCACTTAGCACATAGTTACATATAGCCGGTTAAGCACGTTTCGCGTTTAAAAGTTACTAAATATGGCAAGGCACTTCATCCTAGTCATCAATACTTCGTTCTAGCATGATCCTAGGACTCTTGACATTATCATGGTAACTCAACTTGGCAAGTTTCAAGGTTTATGAGCAAATCTTATAACCAAAGTTTCCACTTATGGAAACTTATGGGCTAACATCCATTTTTCAATAATTCTAGTAACTCAACTTATTCAATATCATCATGTTATCACTAAATAAGTGTGTTAAACATATTATAACATGAATCTTATCGTTCCTTAGCGAACTTATGACCAAAAAGTTTATATTTATAGTAATAAACATGTAAACCATATCTTCTAACAATTTTAACCAATCAAATTCATCAATAATCATCCTATTAGTTATAAGTCATCACAAATCATAGATCTAAACACATGCATGTGGCCATTTCATAAATCTTTCACATTTTGTAACAATAAAGTTACTATTTATAATAACTTATCATGTTTTATCATTTCTTGACAACAATAACACTTCTAAACCTTGTAGATCATACCCAACATCATAAATAACAATCTATTGATATCAATAATCATGCAAATAGGCTTAAATCATACATGCATGTTACTACAAACACCCATTTGTGACCAAATCAACAACATACATATGGACCTTATCATCGAACGTCATCAGAACACATTATATCATCATATCATCAAAATTTCGTGCATGTGTAGTATTAGTGATTGCATGTGGGTGATTCATCATGCATGTGTGTTTTGAGGTGATTTCAAGCTACATGGGTCATGAATCTACCTTCTTTCGCTCTAAGAATCCTGGAATGAAGTTTGAACAGCAGCTATACATCCTTGATCGCCCCTGCTAATGGCCTCTTGGTGGTTGGAAGCAGTGTTGAAGGTGATAGCCAAACCCAACTCTTCTTCTTCAAGCTTTTAGTCTTCTTCTTCAAGCTTTTAGTCTTCAACAATGGCTTCCACAAGGGTTTGCTTGAGTGATTATGATGTTGGAAGGGTGTTGACAGAGGTTTTTGGGGGTTTAAATCGAGTATGTGGCGTCTGGGATTAGTTAAGTAGGTGTTGAGTGGCTAATGAAATGATTAGTCTTGGTTTAAGCAAGATTTTGCGTGTTGGACTCGTCGCATACCGCGACAGTGGTCTCCGAAAGTCTCCGCGTACCGCGATGGATTTCGGGATTCAAATTGCCCGCCCATCCATCGCGTACCGCGGTGCTCCTTCTTGTGGGCTGTCGCGTACCGCGATGGGTCCCTGAGGAGCCAAATAAGCCCAAATTTCGTTGTTTCGAACCGATTTTCGCGTATTTCTCGAATACGATCATCGTTTCTCGACATATAAGCATTGTTCTAACTATTTTAGGTTCCCCAGAACCTAAGTGCAGTGAAAGTGTCTTATGGTTTGATCGTTCACCAACGTTCGTTATTCAAGACACGTGCTAGTGTTGTGCGATAATTTTTCGAATTATCGGTGCGTTTGGACTGTTGTGCCACATGTCGCACTAAATATTATTTATTCTAGTGGCACGTATGAAATAATAATACACATTATTATTAAAATAAAATAAATGATGACCTGGAATTTGAGAGGTGTCACATTTTAACTCTATGTTAACCCATGCATGTGTTACACGGATTACTAACATAGTGATACAATATACGTACACTTGATTGACTTAACTTCTTCGTCTCCTTTTTTTTGTGTGGGACATAACAAAATTTTGATTATTGTTTTCGTGTTCATGTTTAAATCTGAATCAAAGGAATCGATCCAACATGTGGTATCAGAGAGATATGTTGTTTAATCGATTCCTAATCGCGAAATTGATACAAAATACAAAAAAGTTTCGAAAAACGAGTACGAAAACGGGTTGTTTTTTCCAGAAAACCTTAAAACTGGTTCGTTTTTCGTAAAAACGTGAATCTGGTGTAATCCCTAGGGTTTTCCATGCTGAGTTTTTAAATTTTAATCATGTTTGAATTATAATAAAATAAAGTTATGGGTGTTCATTTAAACATTGGTGTTCGTTTATACATTTCATTAACAAGTTGTTATTAAAAAAATAATTATATATATGCTACAAAAGGATTAAAATTCAATTAGAATTATTGTACATGTACAAGTAATAACTACGTATAACAATTAATAAGTCACCTCAAAAGAAATTGTTTTTATAATCTATATACACATTATTTTGTATAATACATAAAAGAATTTATTATAAAAAGAATATATAAATAAATAAATAAAACAAAATAAATAATAATAATAATAATAATAATAATAATAATAATAATAATAATAACAATAATAAAATCCTTATAAGTAAGACTTATGTAAAGCTAAAGAAATAAATAAATAAATGTTTTTATAAACTTTTAGATATAAAAATTAATCTTTTAACAATGACTTTATAAACTTTTTAAACAAGAAGTCAAAGGTATAAAGTAAGGGACTAAAACTGTAATTTTATTAAATCTATTATGTGAGTGTAAATAATTTAAATAAGGATTTAAAGAAAAGTTAAAGTTGAGGGTAGAAACTGTCAAAAGCCCAAACTTCTTTTCTTTCTTTCTCATCTCCTTCGCCCAGCCATCACCAACCCTACCCGAACCCCCAATCGCGACCCGAAACCCATAAACAGCCAACCACGCGGTTTAGAACTAAATTAGGAAAAGATTTGTGAAGGATTTTCATATGAGATTCGTATTAATCAAACAATTGAAACAAAATCAGACTATTTACGCGTGTATCGACCTCCAAATATACCTCTCACGACGTGTGAATTGAAATCCATTCAATCGTGTATAAGATCCCACACAAATCGATTCCTAAGAATCCTTTAGGACGTGCAAAGCCTTCTGAACAAACCAAATCAACTCACAAGCCCTCTGTAACACGAATTTGAACCAAGTAGCGGCCGAAACCCTTCGCTACTCGAACTCCATCAATCGGTAATCTTTCCAGGTAAATCCTAGTATCATTCTACTCGTTTTAGGATAGGGAACAAGAGTCCTAACATATTATTGACTCAAAATCAGTATTTAGATCGGATTGGAATTAAACCCAAACTAGGGTTCTTGTGTTCTTGGGGCTGATTTTCAATCTGTTTAAGATTATTTCATAACCGAAATGGTCATGTAGTCTGGCCCAGCTTATTGGTGAACCATGTATGCTCGGGGCGCCCAACCCGAGTTCGAACCTTGCGGGTAGGGTCAGAATCGTTTTTTTTAATTCTATTTTGAGCCATTTCCATCCCATTTTTCTGTATAAAAAAAAACCTAAAAATCTTAAATTAATATTTTTATTAATCTGAGATGATTAAATTATTGCAGAAAATTCATAAAATAATTTTTATCTACACTTATTTAACTAAGCTAAAACAACTCTAAATAACAATTTACTATTTTTTAAAAAAAATAATACTAAAGTAAACTTTTAAAATACATATATGTAAATAATTATTAAGTTCGTAATAAATAACCTTTTTATAAATATTTAATTATTTAATTTCTTTTAAATAAAATAATTTATAAAATACATATATGTTTACTTTTTATCTTTTATAATAAAAGGATTATAAATGTATTCTTTTAATTTTAAATCAATTTTGTTCAAACAAATTTTATAACTTTAAATGGTTGTTTTATAAAACTAAGAATTTATTTATTTATATAAAAAATATTAAACAAAGCAAACTATCATTATTCTAAAAAGAAAATTTTATAAACAAAGAAATATTTTAAAATAAATAAATAAAAAGGCTTTTGTTCTTAAACAAAAATCTTTTATAATTACGCAATTACTTTAATACAAATATTTAATCTAAGATGTAATCTTTAAAAAACAAAATTTTTCTTTAAACATTAAACAATAAAACAAAAACGAAAGGATGGAAATTAGGTTAATTCAAACATCATATGATATTCCAATGATTATTCAAAATCAATTAGGATATTTATTTATTTGATTATCCAAAATCAAATAAATAATCATTCTAAATCAATTAGGATATTTATTTATTTGGTTATTCAAAAATCAAATAAATAAATGATTATTCTAAATCAATTAAGACATTTATTTATTTGATTATTTAAAATCAAATAAATAAATGGTTATTCAAAATCAATTAAGACATTTATTTATTTGGTTATTCAAAATCAAATAAATAAATAATCATTCAAAATCAATTAAGATATTTATTTATTTATTTAATTGATAAATAAATAAATAATCCTGAATGAAAATCGTTCAAACTTAGACATACGAATTAGGACTTCCATAGCATGTCATAGAAACTAGGATGCCAAAACTTGAACTCTAAGTACATAGACTAAGGAATTTTATTGCCTTTAGGTTAAGGTGTGCAAGCCCGACTTCTTAAATCCTAGGCAACGATTCAAGTGACAAAGTTAGGACATCATGTGAGTAATTATATACTCCCTCTTTACATTTTTGTACTTTTTGGGATGTTACATATGCCAGTATTCAAAATCCAAGTTATTCTAAATTCAAATTCTATAGATGCAATGCCTTTAGTCTATTTGGTTTGATTCTTTGCTATGTGATATTACTTGCTTTGTGATTCTGTGTTATTCTAGTCACTCTATGTTATTCTATGTTATTCGATACCGAGTAGCCTAAGGTGTGTTAGATACCATCTTCGCTTTGACTTAGGTCAAATGTGCTAAAAGGACGAAAAGTACAATCATGGGCAGACTTGTGAAAATACTTAGCTTTGTGCTTTGTATTGGAACGAGTTTGGAGACGATATAAAATATTACAGACTTGTAGATATACTAAGCTTTTTAGCTAAGTATTGATACAAGTTTGGAGACGAGATATTCTAAAAACTTAATTGCAAACTAGTAGGATATGCATGCTAGAATTTAAACTTTATAGTCTAATTGAATTGCATCAGTTTTTTTATGTAAACTATATAAACTGTATGGGTTACTCACCAACTATGCAAATAGTTGACCAAATCTTTATTTTGCATATGTAACAGGTTAAGTGGATGCATTGGCGAAGACATAAGATAGGTTTCATGTTAGTAGACCTAGTTCTTTAAAACAATGTTTGGAATTTCATTTGTGATTTTTTGTTTAATCAATTCTTGTAATGTAACTTGAGTGTAATGAATGAAATGTTTGTATTGTTAATAATGAATGCTTTAATTATTCAAACATATTAATAGCACCATAAGCTAATGAACAGTCGAGCTCGCGCCCCGACGTATTCCCCCGTCGGTCGGGGTGTGACATCTGGTGCGTTTTTCGTAAACCTAAAAATTTTCGGACTTAAACGTATTCGAAATTAACATACACGTTTTTAAGAGTACTCGAATTTGAGTTATGTAATCGAAATTTGAGTATTCGAATTTTGAGCATTCGAAATTTAATATACTCGAAATTTATTTTAATCTTAGTGTACTCGAAATCTTAAAAGTTCACGAAATAAGGTACTCGAACAACTGTACTCGAAGATCTAAGAGTACTCAAAATCTAAGTGTACTCGAAAAACTGAAAGTACTCGAAATTTTTGAGTACATAACTATTTTCGAGAACAATACTAACTTCGTAAATAGTAAATTTTGTGTACGAACACTTAACCAAAAAATTATTTCGGGCCCCGCCCCGAACCCCGACGAACTCACAGCGGAGTTCAATCCACGAATAAGGGGGCTAAGAGATAAATTAAATAGTTTTGTTAAAACCTTAAAATACAAAATTTGCTTAAACTCAGTAACAAGTGTTTCACTTCTGCCCATAAGTGATGTGTTACATCTTATTATTAGAGTCTTATTAAACATTGTCAATTACTTGTGTATATCCTTAAACATTAGATATTCACATGACATCATTTTTGCCTTAAAGCATGTATGTTTCACTTCTGCACAAGGGTGATGTGTTGCATATATGTTTGCAAACTTAACATGTGCATAATGCTTATAAATGTCTCACTTCTGCCCAAAGCTGATGTGTTACATTCCTAATGCACATTTTATTTTCTAACTTAATTGTTCCTAATACTTAGATGAATGGTTATTAACCAAAGTGAAACCCATTTGTTTAAGTAGAACCCAATCTAGTCTATTACTTTGATGTTATAGTAGACTCCTTATCACAGCTTCATTACTATAATGGTCCTTATATATGCCTGCCTTAGATCTAAGTTACCCCATAGATCACTCTAAGTTCTTCTATAGCCTTAGTATATTACTCTTTCTCATCTAATACAATCCACAGCTCCCAACATGGGATTTGAAACCCTTACTGGTGCGAACTACTCTACTTGGAAAGATTCGCTGATGCACTCTTGGGATTACTGAGTTTGACTACGCCCTGAGAGAACCTGCACCTCCTGCTCTTACTGACAAGAGCACCGCTGAAGCTAAGATGCTCTATGAGAAATGGGAAAAGGCTAATAGGATGGCGCTAATGTTTATCAAGAACTCTATCAGGCCAATCATCAGAGGAGCCATTCCTGATTTGGCTAACGCTAAAGCTTACCTTACTGCTGTGGAGGAGCAATTCAAAGGAACCTTCAAGGCGCATGCTAGCACCCTTATCATGAAAATGGTGTCTACTAAGTATGATGGAGTCAGTGGCATTCGTGAGCACATCATGATGATGAACGACATGGCTCGTAAACTTAAGGGATTAGACATGGAGATCAGTGATGGTTTCTTAGTCCACTTCATCATGACTTCTCTTCCTGCATCTTATGAGGCTTTCAAGATCAACTACAACACTCAGAAAGAGAAGTGGTTGATGAATGAGTTGATTGCCATGTGCGTACAAGAGGAAGAGCGTCAGAAGCTGGAAAAACCTGATGTTGCTTACCTGATGGCTACTGGTTCGAAGAAAAGGAAGAACAATACTCATAAGGATGCTTCTAAAGTCCCTAAGTCCAATGCAGGTGCTTCCTCCAGCTCTAACAATTCCAATGGCAATCCTTACTGCAGGTTCTGCCGAAAGGCAGGACATAAGCAAAAAGATTGCCTTAACTTCAAGGAATGGCTGGTTAAGAGAGGTAATCATCTTAATATGATAATTGAGTCATTTAATTTAAATGTTCCAACTAATACTTGGTGGTTTGACTCTGGTTCTATGGTTCATGTGACCAATTCTACTCAGGAATTCCTTACAATCCGGAGGCTAGAAATAAACCAAAGAACACTTAAGCTTGGGGATGGAAAGGAACTATCTGTTGCTGCCGTGGGAACCTTAGAATTAATAATGAAAACCGGCCTATGTATTAAACTTTATGATACCTTATATATTCCTGAAATTTCTAGGAATCTTGTATCAGGACCAAAGTTAGACATGGATGGTTTTTATGTTTCTCATGGTAATGTCAGACTTACTATTAGTTCTAATTCTCAAGTATTTGGAACTGGTCTTTTGGATGGTGGTCTCTATAAGTTAGAACTAGATGATGATTTCTCTAAGTCTTTGTTGTCATATAGCATTAATGAGAACTCAACAAAGATTAAAAGAAAAGGAGACTTAGAAACTTCATCCATGTTGTGGCATCAACGTTTAGGCCACATCTCACAGGATCGCTTATCTCGACTCGTGAAGGATGAACTGACTTTGGAACATGTGTCAAATGCCTTAAAGGCAAAATGACAACAACAACTAAGAAAGGTGTCACTCGGAGTTCTAATTTATTATAAATTATTCACACTGACATTAGTGGCCCTTACACCATTGCTGGAATAACTGGACATACTTCATTTATCACTTTCATTGATGATTATTGTCACACCCCAGGCCGGCGGGAACAGATCGTGTTTTCCCGTCGGGCGGAAGGTTCCCGGGGCGCGATATCATGAGTGATAATCAAATGATCAGATTGTTTACTTAGCACATGAGATATAAATGAGAAATGCTAACATGACATGAAATAGAATTACAAAGTTAAATTACATTGTTCCATCATAATTTAACTAAGTAAATCTAATCAAAAAGAATCAATGAGTTTATATCTTGTAACTATGCAAGATATACAAAAGTGATTCACTATTTTGTCATCCCAAAAGTATGCAACACAAAATAAGCTAGGTCTTCTAAAAGTTCACTAGCTAATCCTTGCATAATAGTAGCTACACCTGTTCATCACCTGAGAAACATGTATTTAAACAAAGTCAACACTAGGTTGGTGAGTTCATAAGTAAGTTAATGTAAAACCTTGGTTCATTCACATGCACATTCACAATGATAGATATGTTACTTGTATGATTGTCTGTTTCACTTGTTCACCCAATGGCTCCTCAATAGTTATAGTCACAAATACTATATCATCCTAGTAGTGTTGCTTATATATAGGGCATATGTAAGGGAACTAAGCCCTAGCCAACATCCCACCACAACACCACTAGAACTCCACACTACTTGTAATACAACTATTGATTCCCACTCTCAATTCACATGTTTATCTCTTCCTTGATCACCTGTGTTCTCATGTATAGAATAATATAATGATAGCGTTGTAGTTATCAAACCGAAGTATTGATAACCAATATATGTGTTAAGGATATTAGATTTTCAATCTGATCCTTGTATTATTCTATATTGTGGGATTAACTGCTGTTTCACTTTTAAATATTAAAAGTGTTAGTTAACTGTTTGTAATGTAATCTCAATGCAATGTATAGAGCCCAAATGAAATCCATTGTAATCCTCACGTAATCAGATTACAATGCGTTCCATTCACCTCTATTCCACCGTGTGATCCCAAAGTCTCAATGTGGGATTGTTCTCATGTGATTAACAAAGTTGAATAAGAACTTGTCTTATTACATCAAGTTAATCATGTGTGAATGATAAGCATACTCATGAAGTTACGTTATCATGATCATCATTCACTGTAATCCATATGATCCCAAAGCCTCAATGTGGGATTGTTCTCATGTGATTAACAAAGTTGAATAAGAACTTGTCTTATTACATTATGTTAATCATGTGTGAATGATAAGAATCCTCATGAAGTTACGTTATCATGATCATCATTCACTGAAATCCATATGTTCACCATGTAATCCTTAAGCCGTAGTAATAACATGTCTTATTACCCTTAAGTGACGCAGGTGGTGGATACCCAATGCGATCATACTATCCAATAGTATGTTTTTAAGGTGTAGATAAAGTGTTATAAGAAATTGACTTATCACACTTGATCAATTATGATGTGGAATGATATTCAAAAGATATTTTATCTTCTGATCATTCATGTGCTGTGAAGTGTCACCATGTTTCACTGTAGTAGTTCTCATTGTTTGTTTGTGTCTAAATTGTCTCAATGTTCATTCATGTAGGAATAACTAAATGTTATAAGATATAATCTTACAACGATGTTATCCAAATGTGATTGATGATTATGAAAGTACATTATCATATTCATCTGAGTTTCCCTGTTATCTCATGATCATACAAGCATGCATAATATGATAAGCGATAATAAACAGTTTAATATTATCTAAATCAAGGTATAAATAACATGTTAAACGAAACTTTTAAATAAATAAAAGTAAACATGTTTCTCAGCCCCGAGAGTTTAAAATTAGTAAAGATTAAAGTAAAAGGGGCATATGAACTCACCTTGTTGTTGTAGGGTTGACTTAACTTAAAAAGAATGAAGACACGCGCTCCTTGATTGTATTTGATGTAAATTTCACGATCCTGTATTGAATTCACATTGTTTGTAACTTATAATGTTGAGTGTAATTGTTTAGTGTGCGTGTATGTGTGTTAGCCTCAAATTGGCTAGTACTAGTGAGTCGCGGTCTTTATTCGGCCCCTTTAACGGTTAAATGTATTAGTCCCAAAAGTCTTTCCTTGTGTATTAAAACCCTTATTTCTCATGTTCAATTATTTTTCAACTCTTGTTTGACTTTGTTGTATCATGTACACTTGACTCTCATTCTTGTTTTCTAGTATAACACCTTGATCATAGTTTAAGCTTTTCATTGTTATGAAATCCCAACTTGGGCTTTATGGTTATTAAATAACCATAACTATTCTTGTAAAGATTTTACAACCTAATTGTTATTGATGATTTCACAATTTACTCTTATGGTTTAGTTAAATAAATTTCTAACCCATAGTCAATTTTGTAAAAGATGTTGGGTCTAATACGTTTCATGGGCCGAATAAGTGGACCTTAGGTTAAATGGTTTTGCATGTGGGCCGAATAACCCTAATGGGCCGAGAGGTTAGTCATGGGCCCAATCGATTCTCGTGGACTACGTGGGGGTCGTTTGGACCTGTGTTTGGCAATTCAATTGGGCCAATCCCATCCATTGGGCCGGATGAACATGTTTTGGGCCGAACAAGCCAATGTAGGTCGAATAACATATAGATGGCTAAGTTGGTGATTCGTGGGCTGTAACAAATTATGGGCCGAACACTAAAGCCCAATGGTGGTAAGGTGGCCGAATCCAGATGTTTGAATATGGCTGATCGGTTGTGATTAGCTTGGGTCCAGCGAACCTATTAAGGGTATCACAGGTTCGGCTATGTGTTTGGTTAACAAGAGAAAGGTTCGGCCATAGCTTCCACTCCGGCGAACCCTAGGTTTGTTCAACACAGGTTCGTCGATCAAGACTCTGAAAAGGTTCGACCCACCTTGGCTGAAGGTTCGGTGTTCCACAAGTGACTCGGCTATTTATAGTGCATAGGTTCGTGACTTGAGCAATGGTTCGTCGAGCATAGGTTCGGTGCAAACAAGGTTCGGCTACTACAGAATGCATGAGGGTTCGGGGGTGATGTAGGGTTCATGGCTAGCTCAGCTCAGGTTCAGCACATGGGTGAGAAGGTTCGGTGGTCGACATGGCAGACCCAGGGTTCGGCTGCACTGATGGAGGTTCGTGACACTATGCGATCCCATAGTAACCCACGAACCAGTGTGTTCTCGCTCAACCCCCAGATCGAACCCTTGATTCAGCCATCAACATGTTG
Source organism: Mikania micrantha (assembly GCA_009363875.1). Classification (NCBI taxonomy): domain Eukaryota; kingdom Viridiplantae; phylum Streptophyta; class Magnoliopsida; order Asterales; family Asteraceae; genus Mikania; species Mikania micrantha. Next base: position 25,653 of record SZYD01002560.1, read on the forward strand.
TCATCATCCACCGTTACAGCTTCGAGAGGGTTGGTTTCGAACGAGAAAGATGAAAGGGTTCGACTATGTGTGTATCAAAACCCTAGGACCAAAAACCCTCTTTTTCAGATTCTTCACAGCATCATACCTTTTTTTCAGTGAGTTTGGCTTTAGATCGGTTGTACTTTCATGTAGAGCTCGTCAAGGGCTTCACGTGGGCGCAAGAATCACCCAAATCGGTGGAGAAATGAAGAAGTTATGGAAGCTAGAAGGTTGAAAATGGAGGTTAATGGTGGTAGCCGGAAATTTGATCTAGAGAGAGATTGGAAATGTGTAAAATGAAATAAATGGCTTCATTTAGAGTATTTATACTCCGAGTGGGTTCGGGTTCGTTTCGGTTGCTCGGTTCGCGTTTTCGTCGCGTATCCGGATTTTTACGCGTAATTAATTGTAATTAATCGAAAAAAAATATTTTAATTATTTGATGAGTTTCAAAATTGTAAAAATGTTAAATATTTTATTTTATTAAATTTATAATCGTTTCGTGTCGTGTTTCGTTTCGTTTCGTCGAATCGCGTCACCATCGCGCGTATTCGTTCGAATCGTCATTCGAACGAACACGACGATGGTTTTGCTTTCCGACTTTTGTTTTCTACTTTCCAGTCATCATTTCAGAACGTTAAACTCACAGATATGTTTGTGTGAATCGTCACCCACGCAAACACACTGTCAGTTCATTATTCTGAAACGACACTGCAATTTATGTTTGAATTGTGTTTCCTCACTGTCGGACTCAACTAACATCCTGTTTTCACATAGTTTTCACATTGAAATGTCGGCCATCTGATTCCTGTCATCTATGGATATCAGATCGCAACTGAATTGTTTCTGTTAATTGTTTGAACACTGTTGCTTCTCATGATCCGTTGTGTTAACTGTACTTAAGTTTTCACTTAAATACACACAACTAATATTTCAAATGTACGTTGTACTTACTGTATCTAAGTTTACACAAAAATACGTACAACGATTTCTTGCATTTATGATTCTGTTAATACAATATTGTTCACAATCGCATATGTACACATAGTTACTGTTTACAAGTACACATACCGTACGGACTTGCCGGCCGGTCAGGTACTAGTTGTCACAATTATTCTCGCTACATGTACTTGTATCTAATCAAGGACAAATCTGAATCACTTACAACTTTTAAAGATTATATACTGAAGTTGAAAATCAACTAAATCTTAAAATAAAAGTTGTGAGATCAGATAGAGGAGGAGAGTATTATGGTAGACATACTGATGTGGGTCAGGCTCCTGGTCCATATTATGAGTTTTGTAAAGGCCAGGGGATCGTGAACCAGTACACCATGTCCGGTGCTCCTCAACAAAATGGTGTTGCTGAAAGGAGAAATAGAACCCTAATGAACATGGTGCGCAGTATGTTAGCCAACTCAAATTTACCCTCATTCCTTTGGACCGAGGCCTTAAAGACAGCAGTTCATATACTCAATAGAGTTCCTTCGAAATATGTCCCTAAAACTCCTTATGAACTTTGGACAGGAAGGAAACCGAGTCTTAGATATATGAAAGTATGGGGTTGTCTTGCCGAAGCTAAACTCTATAATCCCTTCTTAAAGAAGCTTGACATGAAAACTGTTACATGTTACTTCATCGGGTATCCCGATCACTCAAAGGGTTATAGATTCTATTGTCCGACCCATGTCACTCGAATTGTAGAAACAAAGCATGCTCATTTCCTTGAGGATTCAAAGGTCAGTGGGAGCAGCGAAAATCCTGACTTTGATTTGTAAGAAGTACAAGACGTGGGGGGGAGACACTCGTCGACTAACTTACCTCCGATTACTCCTCTTATACACCATGCTACTCCGAACTTCACTTCACCTACTCCAACACAATCAGGACTCACTAGTCACTACTGCTCCAAACGTTACCGAGAATGAAGGCACCTCATCTGATCAACATCAACACAATACCAGCCATGCTGAACCCGCTAATCAGCTTAGGAGGTCATCTAGGCCTAAAGTGCCTACTAACTTTGATGATTATGTAACCTACCTGACTGAAGCTGAAATGGATGCCGGAAAGTTTACTGATCCTATGTCTTATCATGAAGCCATTACTAGTGATCAGTATTCTGAATGGAAGAGAGCTATGACTGATGAGCTTGATTCCATGAAGAAAAATGATGTTTGGGATTTGGTAGAACTACCCAACGGAGTAAAACTCGTAGGATGTAAATGAGTGTTCAAAACAAAACTGGATCCAAATGGGAACATTGAACGCTTCAAAGCAAGATTGGTTGCAAAAGGTTTCACTCAGAAAGAGGGAATTGACTATCAAGAAACCTTCTCTCCTGTCTCTCGTAAAGATTCCTTAAGAAAGTGCTTCGATATCTCCAAGGGACAAAAGACTTCAAACTGACTTATAGAAGAAGTGATAATTTGGAAGTGGTTGGTTATTCTGATTATGACTTTGCTAAATGCAAAGATGACAAGAAATCCACTTCGGGGTACATCTTTATGTTAGCAGGCGGTCCGATCTCATGGAAGAGTCATAAGCAGCAGCTGACAACAACCTCAACTATGATGGCTGAATATGTTGCAGTGTACAATGCAACCTGTCATGGAATGTTATAGAGAAACCTTATCGCTGGACTCAAAGTCGTTAACTCTATCTCTAGACCATTGAAGCTTTACTGTGATAACTCAGCAGCCGTTAACTTCTCGAATAGTAACAGTTAGTCCGGTGCTGGTTTATATCTTGATACAAAATACTTGTTCGTTCTCGAGCGAGTTGAGGAAAATAATCTTTGTATTGAGTATATAAGTACTAAAGTTATGCTTACGGATCCGATGATTAAAGGTCTCCCTCCTAAGATATTCGAAGAACATGTTTCGAAGATGGGCTTATGTAAAGACCTTATTGCATAATGTACTTACTTATGATTAATGAAATTTCCTCACTTATTTGATTTGTTTGTCTCTAAATACATGTTTATGCATGCCTAATGACATATATACACTAATAACACAAATCATTCGTTAAAAGACTTACTTTTTAATTGATTCTAACTTAAGTTTTAAATTTGTATTATAGTATGATTAATGGGGGCCTTGAATTGAATAACTGATTCAATGACTGTATTTTCTCTGCTATGATTACAAAAATGAGTATTATCAGTCTGCAGACTTATTTAATGCTCATAATAAATAATCACTTAGCCAAGTGGGAGAATATAAGATTAAATATTTACAATATGGCCCCCATGATTATTTAATTAAATAAGATCAATTACCTAAATATCCCTAGCAGATAGATAATTATTTGATGGACGTAATTATCCTTATTTATCATAATTAGGATTTCCCCTTGGGTGTATATAAATATGAGACTTATGGCTCCTAATCTTCGTTACTTACTCTTAACATCATAACACACACACGATTCTCCTCATCTCTAGAGAATTCGTAAACCTCCATAACCTAGCCATCTCATCTCATCTCCATCCTAATCGTGCACCCTAAACGGGAACCCGGTCGGATCTTCTTAGGAATCATGTCTGGAATCAACAATGCGTTCACTGGATTCACAGGTTTCATCTAATCTCTATTTCATTATTGTTTTCGTGTTCATGTTTAAATCTGAATCAAAGGAATCGATCAAACATTTCTTAGATAAAGGTAATTTGATCAAGTATGTTAGTATAATTTTGTAACTTAAGGACTGTATGTATTAGATTTATCAAAAGATTTGAGACTATTTAAGTTATTTATAAAACCTAAAACCAAAAGCTCATTTACAGTTTTTGTTTTAATATGAGTGTTTGTACTATGATAGTTAGAATGAGAAAAGGACGGAAACGGGAATAAGGAACCACAAAATTGCCTTTTTATATAAGAGATCATATGGTTAGAATGTAGAACATGAAGAATTTTTTTTAACTAATTAATTAATTAATTAATTTTTTATTTATTTGTCTTCGATCTTGCTTTTATAGAACTTGCGGTTATATTTTGAGTTTTTAATTTATTTAGACGATTTGTAGTGGTTATGGTCATAGACACGTGGTAGTGTCGTATACAGGGTTATGTTTGTTTTGTTGTTTTTATTATATTATTTTTTGAAGTCGACACGTGGTGTTCATTAGCAATATTTTATACCACACATATTATGATCTTGCTATATAACACACTAGCCCTATGTTGTGACGAGACTTTACTTTAAACCAATGCGTTAAGTTAGTAATAATGGATGTGTTATCAAGATTGACACGTAAATATAAAACATTATTATGTCTCGTATATTATGATATAATAATTAAAAAAATTTGATAGAGAAAATATAAAGAGTCAAAAGTGGCATTATGTGATGAGATGCATTTACGAACTTCCTTACGTGTGTGAATACTTACTTCTAGGATAGTGGGAGACTGTGTTAGATAATATTAGTATATGTCAATAATGTATGATTAACTTACTTTTTTTTAACGGCAAATGTCTCAATCGTGTGAACCCACTGTTTTCAAGCCATGTCACCAAGGTCTAGTTACCTGGACCTTTCATGAGCCACCACAACCACCCCAGGAGGAAACTCTACTGGGAAAACCCCAGACCCCCTCAGACCCCAGAATTAACTTACTTGACAAACATTGTCTAGAGTTCAAATTTAAACAAAAAAAGATTTATTTAGAGTAATTTAACAAGTGTATAATAGATTTGTTATTAAAAAATAATATTAGTGCGTTAAAAAATGAATCTTTATAGAAATTATATCAGATTGATTGAAATAAATCAAGAAAACATTTACCAAATGGTTATTAGCGGTAACAATGTAAACTGTTGCATTCTTAAATTGTAAATTTCTTAGCATATACATATAAATATTCTTATCTTTTTGGTATGTCCTCCTCATATAACTCCAAAGATTATATTCTTTTCAAAGCAGGTGATCTCTAAAACTGAAATACTCTTGTCAACGACTAATATTTATCACCTTAGTTTTAAAGTTAATATTTAACTTAAGTACACAGATGATTCTTGTAATTTGTTGAGAATAATATGTTTAAGTAGTAAGGGTTTTAAGTTGCAAGTCGTTTGATCAATTATTGTCTATTTAATATTTTTTTTTATTTTATAGCTTCTGAATTAATTTAATACAAGTCTGGTTATTTACACACATTTTCTTTCCAGTTATACCCTACCGGTCCTATACAAATCATGTACGTCTATACGAGACATATATATCCCCTCTGGCACATATTGTTTCGACAATAATTGGTCTTCTATATGCATGGTTGGCTTTCCTTTACAATAAAATCATATCTTAGGGCCTCCAAAATTAAGGGCTTCAAATTATTTTAGGTAAATCGGTTTTTTGTTGTAATGAATTCTGATTAAGGTAAAATTTCTTGTGTTGATCTACATATTTTTCTTGTAATTTATATGTTTTGTAGTTTTCTCATTTATAATAGTCTATATATTATGTGTTTTAAACTCAATAAGAGTCTTTATCTACATTGGGAAAATGACCTTAATATTTATCCCTGCTTTGGGACACCAAAAGCTCTGAGAGGCTTGACTATACGTCTTGTATATGTATATATTAGACCAACCATTAACATTGAGACAATTCTAAAAATTAGTGATTGGCTCCTATATAACTATGAGACGTATATGTGATGTGAAACTTGTGGGTTATGCGTAAGAATAAGTTAATAAGAAAAGCCCTTTAATATTCAAATTGAAATGGCTTACGTAACAAACGGGATTAATTTCATCTATATCCTGCAAGTTCAGTTATTCCTTATCCAAAATAGTATGATTGTATCCAATTTATACCTTCTCAGATATTTTAATACTCAAATTGATTTCGCTAACGTAACTAATGGGCTAAATTTCATCTTTATATCTGGCATAAAAAAAACTAAAATATTTTTTTAATAATAGTTGATTAGCTGACACGTTACCGAAGAAAAACTCGTACATCAGTTACACTATTTATATCTTAATATTTCTTGAGGAAACTCATCACTTGTAAAACCTCTACTTATCCAGAAACAACCATAGACACGAACTTAAGACTTCTCACTTAAAAAAATCAAGTGGATGTCACTAGATTAGAAACCCTTTGGTACAAAAATAACGTCTTTTTAAACGGCTTGGAACGCAAACATCCTAGATGGAATTTCAACCGTCCCTCGTATTTGATGCTCTGGGGGATTCGGCCGAGCCTACTTAGGATGAACCTTACAACTAGCTAAACATATGACCTTGCTTTAATAAATATGTTTTGGCTCGGATTCAAAGCCAAAACTTCACATAGGAAAGTCAAGAGACAAACACTAGGCTAAAAGCTACGTGATCGTTGCTATAATAAGTAATTTATAGGTAAAACTGGCCGGCCATCTTTCTTCCGATAAAATTGTAGCGAACAATCGTTTAAAGGTCAATTTGATATGAACCCGGCTAAGTTATTATACATTCTTTAACTCTTTAAATACTTTTTATTTTTATGTGTAATCATAAATACCTATATATAATCACAATAATATATATTATAAAATTTGGTTTTGAATATATATATATATATATATATATATATATATATATTAGATACTTTAACTTTAACAATCAAAACAAAAAATTTAGAATTTAAAGAAAAAACTAATGCTGCAGTTGTTATATATAGAGTTTATTATAAAACTATGACTACAACTATAGAACCAAAAACTAAATTATCATCTCCAAGAGATGAAACCATATTATTTGAAGCTAATACCATGCATGCTAAAGTTATTACTCCAAAAAGATTAAAGTGGAATGAAATAACACAATCTTTAAATTGGAATTTACAAGATATAAATCCACCAAAACCAATAGATATAGAAAATCAAACATCTAGTATAATAGAAAAATCTGATGGTTCAATAGAAATATCTTTTAATAATAATAACTCTTTTAGACATTCTATTTCAAGTATTAATACAAATGATTTACAAGGAAATATTTTAAGAAAATCACAATCAATGAAAATATCAGGAATAGATTATTCTAATTCTATACCTAAAGCAATATATGAAGAAGAAATAGATAATAAGTCTGATAAATTATATACACCTAGTAAATCTGATAAGCAATTTTATGAAGATTTAAAATTTAAATAAGCGATACTAAAATACAAATAAAAAATTCTCAAACTCAATTTTATATTTCAGCACTAAAAGAATTTCATAAAAAAGCAAAATTATATAAAATAGAATTAGAAAAAACAAATAAATATTTAGAAGAAAATAAATATAATGATAAAGTACAAAAATTTCATCATATGAATTTTAAATATTTTTTACAAGATAAAATAAAAATTAATAAAGAACTTATAAAAATTTGTTCCACAACTATAACAAAGTATACTTGTTAATATGAGTGATACAAAATCTCAGTGTAGAAATCCTCAAATGAGATTTTTAAAAGAATTATTAAAAGATTGTTATGAATTATTAAAAATTCATCAAGATAATTTACAATTTATAGAAAATTATTTTAGTGAAGATAGTTTTGAAGATGATATAGAAGAACAAGTTAAAAAATTATATTATTATACTAATCTACAATTAAATTTAATAGAAGAAATAAAATATCAGCTTAGAAAGATAAGAATAATTTCTACTGAGATATCGAAGTTTACTTGTTAAAATGAATCACAAAGAAACTATGAATTTTTTAAGATGTGAAATATTGAATAAATATAATATAGATAATTTATTATGGTATCATAAAACTTTCAATCAAGATTCCAGAGAAAGACATACTAAAGAATGGAAAGAATATATTATTAAAAATAATGAAAATATTACATTTTTTACCTGGTTAGCTATATATTGTAAAAGTAATAATATTAAATATCCTACTATTGAACATATATCTGTTAATAATAAAATTACAAAAAATTACATATTAGTAAAAAATAATGAAGAATTAGTTTGTATTCACCCACCTCAAGAAAATATAAAAATTATAAAAGATAAACAAGAATATATAGGAGTACCCTTATCTAAAATAGGTGAAGATGACACAAAAAATTTAAAAACAATTATTTGTCAAAATAATTATACAAATGAAAAATTAAATACTATTGAAGAACAATTAGAAAGAATTGAAAATAATTCAAACGAATTAAAAGTAAAGGATAAAGGAAAAGGAATAAATATTGAGACTCCTATAGTTAATCCTATAGTTAAACCTTTAGAAAATCCTTTATTCAAACCTTTTACAATTGATACTCCTATAATACTTAATAAAAAAGAGAAAACTCTAAATTTAATGCAAGACCAACTTGAAATATTAAAAAAATTTAAGAATTTAAGTTTAAATACTATAAGAGATAGAAATGAATCTAATGATTCCGATACTATAGATTCTTCTTATGAAAATTTAGAATCTCAATTTAAAAACGAAAATGATATAATAAATAAATTAAAAGAATTTAATTTAAGACCAGATAATAGGAATTGGTATTATAAACCAACTCCTCCTGATTTACAATATGAAGAACAAAGTAATAGGCTTTATGCTGAATACAGTGGTAAGTCTATATATGAATGGAATATTGATGGTCAAGCTGAGGCTCAAATTTTAAATATATTACAAGAAATGACTATGGCCTTTAACGCTTATAAACAAGTAGGAAATAATGAAGCACAAATTCTTAAGATGATTGTTTCAGGATTTTCTGGTAATTTGAAAGGTTGGTGGGATAATTATATAACAGACTTTGAAAAGAATATTATTATAAATGCAAGAAAAATAAAAATAGAAAATGATATACCTATTCAAACTGAAGAAACAGATATAATAAATACTCTTATTTTTGCTATTATAAAAATTTTTATAGGAGATCCTACAGATTATCAAGAAAGAAATTCTTTAATACTTTTAAATCTGAATTGTAGAAAATTACAAGATTTTAGATGGTATAAAGATGTTTTTATAGCTAAAGTTATGACAAGAAATGATTGTAGACAATCTTATTGAAAAGAAAGATTTATTGCAAGATTACCAAAATTATTTAATGAAAGAATTAGAGAAAAAATTAAAAGAGAAAATAATAATAATATTCCATATGAAGATTTAACATATGGACAAATAATCAATTATATAAATCAAGAAGGTTTAAAATTATGTAATGATTTAAAATTAAAACAAAAAATGAAAAGGGATGGTATTAATAGTAGAAATGAATTAGGAAATTTTTGTGAACAATATGGTTTTGAAAAAATAAATTTACCAAGAACATCTAAAAGAAAGAATAATTATATTAAAAAACATTTTAAAAAGAAAAATAGAAAACCAAAAATTGAAGATCAAAAATATTATAAAAAGGATAGAAAACAAAAATTTTATAAAAGAAAAACTATAACTTGCTATACTTGTGGAAAAAGGGGGCATACATCAAAAAAAAGAAAAATTAATGAACTAAATTTATCTGATGAATTAAAAAATCAAATAAATAAAATATTAGATACTAAAATTAGTGATGAAGAATTTTCTGATTATGATAGTAATGATATAAATTATATTTCTGATAGTGATAATAATAGTATTAGTAGTAATAATGAAAGTGAAGAATGTAAATGTATAGGACCATGTTTATGTAATATTGGATCAGTAAATATGATAAATAATGAAGAAAATCAAATATTATTAAAATTATAAGAAGAAACTGAAGATAATAATTTAAAAAAATTATATATTGAAAAAATAAAAGAAAATTTAAATAAAAATTCTAAAATTGAAGAAGAAGATACTGAAATATATAGTTTAGAAGAAATTTATAAAAAATTTAAGAAAAAAGATAAACCAATTACTATTCAAGAATTGCAAGAAGAATTAAAAAATATAAAAGAAGACATTAATATAATTAAATTACAAATTAAAAATATTGAAAAAGAAAAAAATAAAGAAAAAGATAAAGAAAAAGATAATAAGGTTAATAAAATAAATATATTAAAAGAATTAGATTATCAGAAATGGTATACTAAAGTAATATTATTATTAATAATGAATTTAGAATAACTTTAACAACTTTAATTGATAGTGGAGCTGATATGAATTGTATTCAAGAATAAATTATACCTACTCATTATTATGAAAAAAACTTCATATAGATTATCAACGGCTAGTGGTTCAAAACTTATAATAAATTATAAATTATCAAATGTACATATATGTAAAGATAGTTATTGTTATCAAACTCAATTAATATTAGTAAAAAATCTGACTTCACAAATTATATTAGGAACACCTTTTATTACTCAATTATACCCTATAACTATAAATAGTAATGGAATTAGTACTAAAGTCTTAAATAAATAAATTATATTTGAATTTGCTGAACCTGTTTTATCTAAACAAATAAATATTATAAATTTAAAAGAAAAACAAAAAGAATTTTTAGTAAATGAAATAAAAAATGAAAGAATAAAAGAACAATTAAATGATAAAACTAATATAATTAAAATTAAAAATATAGAAGAAAAGTTTATAAAAATGTATGTGCTAATATACCTAATGCTTTTTGGCAAAGAAAACAACATATTGTAGATTTACCATATATAAAAGATTTTGATGAGAAAAAAATACCAACAAAATCCAAGTCTATACATATGAACCAAGAATTAGAAGAACATTGTAAAAAAGAAATAAAAGATTTATTAGATAAGAAATTAATTAGACCATCTAAGTCTCCTTGGTCATGTTCTGCATTCTATGTTAATAATAGCGCTGAAATAGAAAGAGGTGCTCCAAGATTAGTAATAAACTATAAACCTTTGAATAAGTTTTAGAATGGATAAGATATCTTATACCAAATAAGAGAGATCTATTAAAAAAGATATATGATGCTAAGATATTTTCTAAGTTTGATATGAAATCAGGATTTTGGCAGATACAAATCTCTGAAAAGGATAAATATAAGACAGGATTTAATGTTCCATTTGGACATTATGAATAGAATGTAATGCCATTTGGATTAAAAAATGTTCCTTCTGAGTTTCAAAACATTATGAATGATATAATTATTCCTATAGGAAATTTTTCTATAGTATATATTGATGATGTTTTGGTATATTCAAACTCTTTAGAACAACATTTTAAGCATTTAAACATATTTTATGATACAATTCATAAGAATGGATTAGTAGTATCTCCTACTAAGATAAATTTGTTCAAAACAGAAATAAGATTTTTAGGTCATGATATTAAACAAGGAACTATTATACCTATAAATAGAAGTCTAGAATTCGCTAATAAATTTCCAGATGAAATTAAAGATAAGAAACAATTGCAGAGATTTTTAGGATGTTTAAATTATATACACGATTTCTTTAAAGATTTAGGAATTATATGTAAACCCTTATATAAAAGATTAAAAAAGAATCCTGAACCATGGACACAAGAACATACTAATATTATCAAACATATTAAAACTAAAATAAAACAATTACCATGCTTAAATATTCTACATCCTAATGCTAAGTTAATTGTTGAAACTGATGCAAGTGATTTAGGATTTGGAGGAATATTAAAGCAATCTTTAGAAAATAATAAAGAACAATTAGTCAGATATTATTCTGGATCATGGAATGATACTCAAAAAAATTATTCAACTATAAAAAAGGAAATTTTAAGTATTGTTTTATGTATTAAAAAGTTTGAAGATGATTTATACATGAAAACTTTTTTATTAAGAATTGACTGTTTATCAGCAAAACATATTTTAGAAAAGGATATAAAAAATTTAATCTCTAAACAAATATTTGCAAGATGGCAAGCATTATTAAGCAATTTTGATTTTCAAATAGAATTTATTAAAGGAGAAAACAATTATTTACCTGACTTTTTATCAAGAGAATTTTTACAGGGAATATGAGCAAGGATACTAAAAAGATTGTTTTATCAAAATCAAAGTCATCATTATCAGCCAGTTCTTCTTCAAGTTCTCCATTACCTATTCACAATAGTTTTACTCCATTATCTCCATTCCCAAGATTTAGAGCATCTTCTCCTGTTCCTATATCTTCCAGACCACCATATTCTTCTATTGTTCAAACAACTAGAATTCTACCTCAATCTATTATTCGTCCCAACATATCTCCCATATCTCCTCCAACAGATTCTAGTTTATATTTTATAAATCCTAATCATAAAATTATCAAAATTTTAGAACCTATTGAGGAAGAAAAAGTTTCTCAAAGTTTTTTAAGCCTGATAGATTATCTATACCCAAGAAATTGTCATTTTTATGATTCTGATCAAAAGAATATATACTATTATCAAGCTATTTTGGTTGATACTGGGTCTGTTGATATTCAACATATTCTCAATCCACAAAACCCATCAAAAATAGATTATTCTAAAATAAAAATTAAAAAGATTATAACTCCTGAAGAATGAAAATCCAAACCATTCATTCAAAAAACTCTTTCAAATTATAATTCATTTTCTCAATAAAATTATTACGATTATCAAGAAGCTTGGGAAAAGGCTCTTTTATTTAGAAATTTCAATCATTCATGGTTTATATATTATGATGAGCAATTTTCAAACAATTATCCTAGATGGTTTGTTAAATGGTTCAAGTATATTGGAATTATTCCAAATGTTTTTCCTAAACAAATTCTTGAAGCATATAATAAGTTTATAGACTACTTTAAGCAAGATGGAATCCCTGATTTTGAATACACTCTTCAATTTATGAATGTATTTCAAATCCCTTGGATTTTCTCTTGGACTTATCATTATCAAGTTAAACAAGATATATCTCCTCCTCTTCTCCTAAGACATTATAGGAGTAAATGGTGGAATAAATTCTCAATTGAAAAAGCCAATATTGCTTCTGTACAAAAATATTATATGTCTATATCCAGTCAATATGAAAGATCTGTAAAATCTCCTATTATTAGTCAAAATCTGAATTCTTTCCAAGATCAAGACTATATAATTCGACTACAGTCTTGTTCTACCCCTGAAGAAATGCAAAAAATTATCAATGAGATTAAACAATCTCCTTCGGGGTCAAAGCATTCTAACAATGAAGAAGATTTACAAGATTCTCAAGATCCGTATGAAGACATTGGACCCATATAAAATATCCATGGATTGATCCAATTCAATTATAGGTTAATCTCAATTATTTTCAAGAGGATAACGATAACAATCTGTCAAGACTTATTTTTCAAAGATGCTTTATCAACTTTATGTCAACTTTATTTTGTCAAGACATTGCTTTTCAAGATGCTCCATCAACTTTCTGACAAATAAGATCAATTATTCAGAAAGAAGACAAACTACTTTTATCAATGGCCGACAATGTTTAATTATTTTCAATTCTGAAGATGCTAAAGACTCTCTATAAATTGAGGACTCCATTGTATTGTGATTCATTCGAAAAAACTTAGAATTAAATGTATGAAAAAACCCTCTCCTCAAAAACTTGTATTATCAACTACTCAATGTTCAAAATCTTTAGATTTTCAAGTTATTATTAAGAAATTATTTGTAATTCAGATATTCAAGAAATAAATCAAGGTATTATTTAAATATGAGTTGTTTAATTTATGTTTCTACCATATTGCTATATTATTTGTTATTTAAATCTTCATGCTCTCGATCCTTCAACAAATGGTGTATATATATATATATATATATATATATATATATATATATATATATATATATATAGTGTGAGAAGATATCTCAACCGTTAGATCAATTGGTTTTGTGGTTGAGATTAATGTGGTGGTATTTTCGTAAATAGTTATAAGTTAAAACCATCAGTAGGGGTAGAATGGAAAGATCTAGCCAAAAACCTGCACATGTAAGTCACATGCATTTTCCTCCATCTTTTTTAAACGTTCATAACTTTTTTATACGTTAGTATTTTTTAAAAAAATTACACCGTAAAATCGAGCATTTCTTTATCTTTCTAACGAGTATAATATTAATATATTTTTTTAAAGTAAAATAACAATCTAAACTGGGTTTTGCGAACTGTATGTTTTGTGGTGTTTTTCCAATATAAATTAAATGACTTTTTATGGTGTTTTTTATACATCTGTACATTTTATGGTGTTTTTAAAGATATATTATGGTGTTAACATTTTATGGTATTTTTGGTGTTTGTATATTAATGAAACTAAAAAAGAGAATTATATGGTGTTTTTGAAAACTAAAAACACCATATAAACACCTAAGTTTGTACGTGGTGTTTTTTAACTTAGTTTTATGGTGTTTTTAAGAGATTTTTTTTATTGTTTATAACGTTTTTTCAAGATATTTTATTGTGTTTATGATGTTAACATTTTATGGTGATTATTGTATTCGGATATTCATGAAACTAAAACCGGGTATTTTATGGTGTTTATAAACACGAAAAACACTATAAATCGCTTAGTTTTATAAACATCCGAAAACACCATAAAAACAATCAGTTTTATAAACATTTTATACATGGTGTATTAAATCTGGACATGGTGTTTTTATTTTATACGTAGTTGTGTTAAGTTTGTACGTGACGTTTTTACATTGATTATAAATAGGCACGTTTTCTGACATCAATTTACGGATTTTGCATTTTTTTTGTTTGTGCATGATGTTTTTAGACTATATGTGTTGTTAATATGAACATCATGTTTAAGTAGTTTACACATGGTATTTTACATTTAAATTACACAATTGAAAAAACGCCATGTGAAAAACACCATGTGTAAAATCACGAAGTTTAGAACGTCATGTTTTTTAGTGTTGAAAAACGCCGTTAAACACCATGTGCAAAATTACATAGTTTAAAAAATATCATATGTGAAATTGTGTAGTTCAAAAACGCCATAAAACACAATGTGTGAAATTATTTAGTTCAAAAATACCATGAATAAAATTACAATTCAAAAACATGATGAATAAAATTACAGTTCAAAAACACCATGCATAAAAATTGCAGTTCAAAAACACCATGCACAAAATTATAATTCAAAAACACTATAAATAAGATTGTAATTCAAAAACACCATAAAACGTCTGTTTAAATTATACAGTACAAAAACGACATAAACACCATGTGTAAATGACACAACTAAAAAACGTGGTGTTTTGTTTATGTTCAAAACACCATAAAACATCTTGACAAATAGAAAAACACCATAAAAACGCACAAGTTTTAAGAACAATCAGTTTTGTTCTTTTTCTATTTTTAAATATAACAATATTATACTTGTTTTAAAGGTAAAAAATGATTGATTTTATGGTGTAATTTGTTTAAAAGAATGTTAACGTATAAAATAGTTATATACATTTAAAAAATTTGGTGGAATTAACATGTGACTTGCATGTGCAGCTTCCATTTATGTGTTGACGTTTATATCCTTTAACCTAAAATACACGTGTCACATTCTCGTGGCTTCTCACGCTTCTCATGATTTTTAGGCTTCTTAAAATATCCCTCCCCTATATATATATGTTAAATTTAATATAGTATCATATAATTAAATATTGTTATATTTATATAAATTACAGACCTATTTAAACTTGCTAGCTTGACGAAGCTTATGTAGTTATGTTACGAAACTCGTGTTTGAACCCGTCTATCAAACGAACACAAATATAAACTAGAGCAAAGCGTGGACGCGTTTAAGCTCAACCAAAAATTGAGAATTCATCAAGCATTGATTAGATGTTATACATCGATTAGTTATTAGTTACGACTCATCATAATATCATATTATTTGCATCTTTTGTTCCACATATTGAATTTTAGTTAGAGTTTTCTTTAAAGAGAATATTAAATTTGTAATAAAATAAAGAAAGCTTTTTTGACCACGTAACCGGTTCTTATGAGTGATCTAAGTGAATCAATCAAATTAGCTGGGACCGACGGATCCTTTAGTGGTCAACTTTTTATTGATGCTTTGTTTATTTTTGGGTTTTTGTGGAGTAAAAATTTATCATCCTAGTTTGCACGGGCGGTTCAATATATTTAAATGTTCAATATTCTAGGGCCTCTAAACTATTTGTTTTATAATGAAAAATCAGAGCAAATAGTATAACACTTCTAATTTTCACGGGGTATTAGTTTTAAATTTTTTGTTGAAAGGCTGAATCACAAATCCATCATTTTTTTCTAACTTTTTTCAAAAATTGAATTCTTTAACTACTTACTTTTAGTTGTTATATATTTAATTTTTTGACTTTTTTTTATCTTCACTAATGTGATATTTTGAACTTTTGATTATAGTATTGAATTGAATTTTCCTGTTATTTATTGAATATTAACTTGATCACTATTTTGTCGATTTAAAATAATTTATCCTTAGTTTTATTACATGTTTTGAGACCCCACATTGCTAACCGGCCTTGCTCGTTTGAAGGAAAGAACTTCTCTTAAAACACTCTTACATAGTACCACAAGTTACAATCATTTAATTTAAAATTGGTTTATTAGCATTAAATATTTAAACTGAGTTCCAAGGATTTCTCTTGCTTCCAAATTTTAACACCTACGAAGACAATATTTTCAACTCAAATGATTTGACTCTTAGTTTGTTTTGTTTGAGATTTTGTATGTACGTTCTTAATTATCCACAACGGAATGATGAAATACAAAGTTTGTGTGTACAAAAGTGTGAAAAAATATTAAAGAATAAAAATAAAATAATTTTTTTTTACTCTTTTCCATCTAAATCTAGTTTCATCGGTTCTTTAAGAGTAAATATTCATTTATTTTTTAGAAAAATTACGTCATAAAATTGAGAATTTTATTATTTAATTTAATTTATATTACTGTCATTTGTTCATTTAGAAAAAAGATGCATTTTTTAAAAAAAAAATGATGATTGGTAATATAACATGGATAACTATATATATCATGTACGTATAGTAGTTTGCATAAATATATAACGTTGATTATATAAGTGTGTGATTAACATATGTTATGTGATTATATATATACATGCATGTTGGGTAATTATAATGCGAAATAAGACACAAAACTACAACTTTTAAGTAATGATAAATATATGTTACCTAATTAATTATCGGGTATTATTTACTTGGTAAGATATTCAAGTAAAATCATTTTCTACAACAATCGACCTTCATTATATATATATATAAAATGTCAATCTGTTTGTAATTGAAATAAAAAAAAATTGGGACACGTCATGTTTAGTATTATACTATTTTAATAAACAAAAATATTGTTTGCCACTTGTCACAATTTTAAGCTAATAGTGACACTTGGCAAATTCATATCATCTCATAAAATTCGCATTCTTATTAAATAAGTATATTAACTCTCATATTTAATAATTATAATATTAATAATACTATTGACCTTATTTATACTAAAAAGTTTAATCAATTAAAAATAATATTTTATTATAAAAACACTTTAAAAAAATTATAAGATATGAATTTTTTCTAAAAATCAATAGCTTTTAGAAATAATTAATTTTTAAATCGGTATTTATTCGAAAATTGTTTTTTTTTCTAAAAATCATGTATTCTAATTAATTTTTTTTTAAATAACATAGACTATAATACATAGATTTTAAAGAATAGTTTTTTTTTTATAAACAAATGACATTTTTTAGCATTAAATTTTTTAAAATTAATTTCTTTTAAAAATAAAGTTTTTGATCATTGTTTTATTACTTAAAAAACTTATTAATACATATTTTAAACATTTTATATTAAAATGTTATTTTATAATTTATAAATTTTTATTATTAACTATTTAATATTTTATATTAAATCCGTGTAATACACGGGGTATAGTCTAGTTCGTAAATAAAAGAGAAAATGAAATAAATCATTATATTAGAACAAAATACAAATGTTTGGTAACCACATCACTATGAAATTTATTATTAGATTATAAATATGATTCATTTTCTTTTAATAATTTTCTTATCTTGAGAAGTGACTTCTTTTTATATAATTCAAGTAATGGAATAATATGACCTATGACCCGACACATGTTAGAAACCATGCATGCTTAAAACCATAAACAAACTATGCATGTTTTTAATATTTTTTTGCATTCTTATTTGTTCCTAAAATTGTGATGGTATTTTTAGTCACGTTTAATACCTAAGATGTTGGAGCAGATAGGCAACGTGAGTTAGTAGTTTAGTCCATATATGCACTAATTTGTTCTAGTGAAAGGAGTTGAGTTTTTAGAATAAAAATAATTTACTGTGCATTCTCTTTGAGTAAGCAGCTAGCAATCTTTCATTAAAAATCTAAAGTGTTCTGTTTTGGTGGTGTTTTTAGAGCCAATCACTGTTCTTGGGTGATATCCCAACTTCAGTTTTAATTAGGACGTTCTTCATTACGAGTAGTGAATCTGCATCTCTTTAGCCCGTTGTTCTGCCTATTCTATTTCAAATTCCTGATTAAGACGTTGCCCCAACTACATATAATGACCCAAACCACGATCTAACTCATGACCTGAACATGACCCAACCTATGAACCGAAGTACCGAACCATGACCTGACTCATGAATAGAATAATAACCCAACTCATAACTTGAATCACAACCCGATTCATTACCCAAGACAATAATTATATTTAAGTTTTTTTTTTTCGTTTTTTTAAGCAAAAAACTTGAAATAGTAAAAGGTTGATTCCAATTTCCAATAGAATTATCAAACAAGAAAAATAAATAGTCTAATTTTTTTTTTCCTTTCTTTTTTGTCGATTTGATTCTATTTTACAATCTTACAGCAAGGAGACACTTGGTACACACTAAACATATCAATTAAACATACAAATTTAAGTATAAGATTCACGTACACTTTATAGAAACCATAAAAGTTACTGTTGTTGTTAGAATTTTTTTTTAATTATTATTATTATCACCAAAGTAATACACATATAAGAAACACATACAATTAATGTTTTCTCCACCAAATGAATTTAAATAAAAGTGTAATTATATAAAAAAATAAGTTTGTTGATTACTTGATTATAATAGCTTTAATTCATTTGTTTTCAAATGAGCATCAATAATCGATCATATAATGTTATTTCAATGAGTCACGATCGAAACCACCGTCAAACGGATTCTAGCTTTAATCCATCAAGATGGCGATTCCGATCATCAAGTCTCCAGAAAGCCGGTCATCCGAAGAACAGATTTCCTCATTTCACGTAAATCTCTTCCTTTCAAGGTCCTTCCGATCCCCGAGCATACAGAAAACGCCATTTTCTCCGGCAGTCTCCGGCGAGCCATCACATGAGGCGGCACCAGTTCTCCACCTTCTTCTTCCTCAAATTCGTATGATCTCGGTTTCATGTAATGGCGCCACGAGAAATTCACAGGTATGTTTACTGATTTCGGCTTCGTTGTTTCCTCAACCTTTTTCCTCTTTGATCTTCGTGATTCATCCGGATCTGAATCGGCAAAGCATTTGAAGCAATAGTCATTGTGTTGGACGTTGTTTCCGGTGAATACGATATCAGATTCTTCGAATTCCTCCGTCATCGGAAACTAATTTAAGGTCGAATTCGGTGATTCGATTGATCTGATATTGTAATTGAAGAAGAATTGATGTGGATTTATAGGAGGCGGAATCGCTATCGTCTTGAGTACTCAATCATTCTCTGTCGTTTGAGTGTGGTCCCCGCTTTCTCTCTCTAGACGTTTTTGTTTTCTCTCTCTAGAAGTAAATGAAGGTGTGTCAGCTGCCTAAATTGTACAGCTCACTATAACCGGCTTACTTGTGGCGCACGTCACTGGGTACAATCAAACTTGCATGAATTACTTCTCACGCGAAGTCCCGTAGATTTCGTTATGCAGGTTTTATTTGTTCATTTATGTGCGTGTGTGCAAGTAAAGATGCATGGTGTACAACTTAAGCTAATTCCAACGGCTTATCCTGGCTAAAAGTGGTAAAAATAAAGACCTTTTAACGCTTAATTGCATGCTTTTTCTTGTCAACATAGATAAAAAACAACATAGGTTAAAAGAAACTTATATAGATATTTAACTACTCGATAAGAAAAGACACCTGGCTAAAAAAAGAAAGAAATAACGGTAGTAAAAATTTAAAAAACGTAAACTACGAAAATAGGTGACGGTCACCTCTTACTGAATTTACAATCATGCCACGATGTAAACGGTAGAAAAATCTTGTAATTTACGAGAAATATTAATATTACTAGCGTGTAATTAAATTACTTGTTTTTGCAAATGTTGGTTTGTTTTACAGAGCATTTAATACTAGTAAAGCAATATGAAAAAAAAAAAAAAAAAAAAAAACTAGTCAAATGAATAGTTTAATAAACTTACAAAATTGTCACGCTTTTTTACTATTAAGTCATATAAGTATTGGTTATAACTAATTTAACTTATTAATAAATTATTAATTGATATGGATATGTTTTTATCACCTGTGACGAGGATGCAATATAGTTGTGTCCCAACAAATACTCAAATATATTGTCGTTCTTAAGAGAAGCGATAAACTTTTGACAAAAGCCATAAAACAAGGTTTGATAAAAATCAGTCTAGGTAATAGCGGGTCTGGTTATATCAATGGAGCTTGTATATTTTGGAAGAGGGGTGGTACCACCGCCTACCCTCAGGTTTATAAAAGCTTCGCCCATGTCTGATTAGTTGCAACAAAAAAATAAACCTATAAATAGCATTTTGAAAAATAATTGTTTGAATAATCACTTTTCAGGTTATATAACAAGTTAGTATTCATATAAACTTAATGAATAGAACTAAATATCAACCAATAATCAATTTACTTTTAAAATTATATTGTGCCTGTTTATAATTAGACTTGTGTCATCTTTTTAGTCTAAAATTAAACAAAATTATTTAAATGTAACATATTTTAACCTTTTATTGTAGGCTTCTACGAGGGGTCTATCTCTCCTTCCCGATACATTGGCTCCACCACTGCTAAAGTACATCTAGCCATCTAGGTGGTTAAGTTGTGTGCACTCTATTCTAAAGATGCAATGTTAAATTAATATTGTTTATTGGTTAAAACTTAAAAGTAGATCTATCAAGATAATCGAATTGTTGGTATCGATTGCCTTTGACGTTGGTTGATGCTATAGATGTAAGGTTTCATAGTGTCATGTAATCTTAATTTTTTCTTGTACTTTCAAGGTTTTAGATTCTTGCTAGCCTATTTTCTACTTATAATCTTGGCCGTTCAAAAAAGAAAAACAAAGTCTTATTAATGTTGTTGAAACAGGCAAGTAGTAGATTTATTAAGACTACCTCATATAAGACACATATATAGGGATCTATCCTAATAAAACCAACATGTTGTAAAGTAACACCAGATTTAAAGGGTATAAAAGTAATTTTCTTGAAAATAGTGGAAATTACTTTTATGACATTCCAACTTCTGGATAGAAATGATTCATTTGGTTCTTAACTAACATTAGTTCTCAATTGAACATCCCTATCTGGGCCATGTATTTGGAATATTCAAAATAAATGTGTGATTCACATTAAACCATTTTTTTATTCGAATCCTAATTTTTTATCTAATTTAATATTTACTGCATATTTATTTTAAATATTACAATCCCTATATTGTATATATCTAAAAAATAATCACATGGGTCTTCGAGTCTTTCTGTATAAAAAAGAAGACTAGTAGGACCTGACTTCAAATCTTCAATATACCCAATTCAATATGTTTCACTAGTTTCAGAAAGGCCCGTTATAGAGAAATTGGCCCATTGTATCATTAAGAGATGTCTGATGTCATGTCATAGTGTCATACTGTCATACACAAATTTCCCTATTTTGGGCATAGATACTTACTTTTTATATTTTTTAATATTAAAAATATAAAAATATATGTATTAGTAAAAGTTATGTGAGTATGATATAATTGATTTGATTTGAGTATTGTGTATAAAAGAGGGGGTAGTGTATGCATATTAGAACCCTTTTTTTTTAATGACAATGTGTTAAAAATTAAAATTAAAAGTATGACCATGACAATTTTTAAAGATTAGAAACGAAACCTTTTATGGATGAAAGTTACAATTTACTTGTTTAAAAATAACTGTATTATATAACTGTTATTATATATTTACGTAGAGTAAATGGACAATTATGTCATATTACCAACATTTTAAAAAGCAAATGATTGCCATTTTTTATATTATTAATATATAATAATTAAATATCTATATTTTTGTTATAAATAATATCTACAAGCCATTGACAAGTGTAAGAGGGGTTGTGGATGGAACCTGTACATGTCAAATGTTAATGAAACGTGGATGGAATCTCCAAACAACTGTCTGCTTCGAACTCACGATTGCCTAATTACGTGTAATACTATTATACCAACTGGATAAGCTTGTCTGGCCCTTCTTAATAAACAAGAAAATCAATCAATGTCTATTATTTAATAACTTCTTATAAACAATATTTTTTAATCACACATGAACCATCAAATATATATTTTAATTTTGAGCATTGCTATAACATTTGTTAAATACAATATACCATAATAAATCAATTATAATTAGTTAATCATAATTCAGAATTTTCAATTCCTTCAATCATATGTAAGATTGCTTCTCAATTGATCAATTTTCATAAAAAAGCTATTTTTTTAATTAAATTTAGGTAAATTGGATTTTAATAATCTTTGATCTCTACCAGTCCCAACTTTGAAAATCGCCAATAACGGTCCCTACTTTCGCACTATTTTCCTCTGGTGGACCTTCGTTAAAAAAAACTTAACGCCGTTACCTTTTTTCAAATTTCAAACGGAACTTTTAAGGCTTTTGGTCAGAATGAGAACGCGAGTCAAATGATGTATAAATTATCTTGAAACGTTGTTCCAAAAGCCCTAAATGATCCGTTTGAAATTATAATATATTATTATTTTTATGGATCTTAATTATTATTATTTCAATGTTTATAAAACTACTAAATTTTAAACAATTATACAAACATGATTTCTTATAATAAAGTTAGTTTTTTTTTTTTAAAAGCATAGAATAAAGAAGGTTTTAATTAAATTATTACTATTATTATTATTTTTCTTTAATAAAGAAGGTTTTAATTATTATTATTTAAATGTTTATATAATATGAAATTTTTTTTAACAGTTAACTTAAATGTGATTTTTAAGATTAAAAATATTTTTATGGGTTTCGATTATTATTATTTAAATGTTATAAAATTTAAGGAAGCCTATCATTGAACGAAAACCTAATATAGTTAAAGATTAGAACCTAAAACTTAAAATACAAGAAGTCTCCAATTTTATTCATCATTTCCTATATATTATTAAACCACAAACTCATTGCTAGGATTTAAATGAATTTTTGATAATCCATACGTCCTTGTTCTTGACACGTTAGATTCCATGTATGCATTATTATGAAGTAGCTCTCTCTATCTTTGTGTTAGGTGAAGATATACTGTGCCTATAAATAAGATTGACCTACACTTAAAAAAATATATTTTAGTAGCGACAAAAACCACTAGAGATTTCTAAAATTGCCGTTTATATACCAATAGTAACAACGTGTCGTTGTTAAATTCAAATCAAACCGATTTGAACTATAATCGATTTCGAATCGAATTCGGATCGAATTCGAATTCTGAATTCGAATAGAATCGAATTTCGAATTAGAATTGGATATTTCGAATTCGAATACTCTTAAAAAATTCAAAATTCGAAATCATTCGAATCGAAAATTTTCGAGTTATTCGAAATTCGATTCGATGAACACCCCTATGCCACATAACATTTTTCTACAAGTCATCTATATTTTTTCTTTTTATTTACAATTAATTATATATATATAATTTAGATTTTCTCTTAAAAATTATAATATTTAACTTCTTAAAAGAAACTAAATATACAATATTTTTAGTTTTTTTTTCGAACGTACTAATATAAATTTTATTATAAGCATTTGTTTCAAACATAAGTTTTTAATATAAAATAATTATGAAAAATTTCATTTTTATGCTATTATAAAAAAGATACTATTTTATTTAGTATACTTGATGTAAAATACGCTTTTTCATTTGTAATATTTATTTTAGTATTGAGATTAAAAAAATTATTTGTTTTGAAATAAATAACTATTTTAATAATATAAAAATAATCATAAACAATATTTTTTTAATTAAAGCATTTGGTGAGATTACGTTCTTAATGAGTGTAGATTGTAGAGTATTAGATGGATTAAGGTTTGAGTTTGTGTTAATGGACTAAGAAAGAAATTAGTTTTTTAATGAAAGAATAGTTTGTTTTGGGTTCTAAAGGAGACGTACCAAGTTTATCCAGAAAAACAAGGTACTGTTTACACACACTTTTTACCCATCTTACTTTTTTAATTCAACCCCACCCACCGACTTTATACGTCTTATATAGGTCTAGATGTGTCGTTTAGCCCGTATATGAGTCTATACTTCTCGTATAGGAGTCTAATCATTGGTACTAACACCTTTTTTTTGAACGGCGAAGGTCTTAGTCATGTGAACCCACTGTTTCCAGGCCATGTCACCAATGTCTAGTTACCTGGACCTCCTATTAGCCACCACAACCACCCCAGGAGAAAACCCCACTGGGAAAACCCCTGACCCCCTCAGACCCCTTTTTCGCTGCGGAAGTGATTTAAACCCATGACCTCCCATTTGAAAGAATCATGGAGTACTATTGAGACAATGTCTTTTTGATTGGTACTGCCACCTAATAATTGGTCAAGAGTTGCGTATACGATGCGTATTGGTTTTAACAAATTCTGACACACCTTATACTAGTTGATGGTCTCCCGCTATTGACCATCGCTTCCTGCTGTACGAGCCACTGGAGCCATGTTGCTTGGCGATCGGTGGAATAGGCTCAGTCTACTCCGACGAATGGCGGTATCATCTATGCTAACTCTTCTTCACACTTAGGAAACATGACACGTAAGTTATCAAAACTCTTTTGCTTTTCAAAGAGGTTACGTTTCACTTTGGAAATTGATAGTTTAGAATTCAAATCAGTTCATGTTTCTGCGTCTATGAATTACTTTGGTTTAAATCGTAATTCCTTTATTTGATTTGTTAATTTTGCAAACCCTAAGTTCAAAATGATGTATCATGCATCTGGAAACGACCGATAAAGAATTACGAACAAATTGAAATTGATGTATTGTGCATCTATACTTGATCAACTAGATTAATCGCGCATGAACAAATTATCAAAATAAAAATTTCATCAAAAACCAAATCTTGCATCGTATTCGTGTATGTTCTTCTTTAATTATTCATCTTTGTAACCGTTTTTTCATACATGTAATCATTTCATAGATACTGCAATAGGGCTTCGAACAATATGAATCCCATCACTCCATTTGAGCCACCCAAACGAGTACACACCTTTCTTCATCCTCCCATTCCCTTCAACTGTTAATGTAAAATCCTTCTTCTCACCTACACGGTTAAAATGCAAAATAGGTGGAGATACCTTAACTCTAACCCCCAATGGTGGTTCTATGTGAGCGAAGTAAATGCTTCCTTTACCACCAACATTTGTGACAGTTCTTTTAACAGTCACTTTGCCATTTACTTCTGGGAAACTGAAAGACGGGTAGTTTAGATTTTGAACTGAAGGCATAGATTTGGGGCATATGGAAGTTAGGTTGGATTTTAAATCACTATGATTACAAAGAAATAAGATATAATCAGCATATGACGCATCATAGACGAGCCCAGGATCAGCTGCATTTTCTGGTATGAAATGACCCGACCCGAATTGAAATGGGTCTGCCGGATTGCCTGATGCATCGGTTATTTGTGTCCCAGCATTGTTTAATGATCCAGCTGTGATTCAAACAAAAAAGAACAATAATTTTAAAATGATTAAATAATTGATTTAGGGTGTGGATTGTGGAAGTTGTACCAGTGGTAATAAGTGCGGATTTTATGGCGGCGCTACTCCAATCAGGGTGGATGGCTTTAATCAGTGCAGCTGCAGCTGCTATATGAGGGCAAGCCATTGAAGTTCCTGAAAGTAGGTTGTATTTTACTCTTCTGTGGTCAGTCTCTATCTTTGTAGGAGAATTACCCTCTGTCCATGCTGCTAATATATTCAACCCTGGTGCTGCTATATCAGGCTGCCAAAAAAAAAGAAAAAAAAAGGAGTTACAAATTGAATTACTTAAAAAAAGTTGAGCTTTTGTTTATCTGCATATCATCTGTTACCTTGAGAATTTCGGGTGAAATTGCATTCGGGCCTCTACTTGAGAAGGCAGCCATTGATGGAGCTGGTTTAACCTGTAATACAGTTCTTCCTGGATAAATGTATGCGGTTTGGGCTTTTGTTGAATTTATGTATTTAAGAATTTGAATTGCATCATCTGATGTAACTGCTGTTGCTGGAAGAACATGAGCATCTACAGTTAACTCAGCTCCATTGGCTGGGCTGTTTCCTAAAATGTAACCGATCCCACCTGCCCGTTTCACTTCCATTCCTTTTCCAACTCTCGTCCCGTTCCCTCGCAAGCAAAAGACAATCTTGCCCTTGACTTTTTGAGGGGATAAAGAACCAGGTAAGCATTGACTGCATAATTGATTCATTTCAAGATTCAGTGTATTCTGATTATTGTTTTCTTCAAAATTTTGATTTTTGTTGTTAAGTATAATTTTTAATCAATTACCCTGCTATGTATGTTTTAGGCACGTCTGCATTCACAACATCTCCTGCATAAACAAGTGGATACATTTTCCTTTTTGGTAGCTTGTATGGAGTTGCTGACTGCCCCTGTTAAGAACATAAGTTTGATTAATTAGTTTTACTTTTTGAGGCTCTAATTTTATTTGATAAATTAAATTATTTAGGTATAATGACCTTGACTTTATTGCCATTCCCTAGCTGAACCGGGGCAACAAAAGCCCTATCAATAGAACTAGCAGCAACAGTGAGGATCCATGGGGCGGTGTTGACTACTGTTGATTGGGTCGGGCCTTCATTACCTCCACTACAAACAACCAAAATGTTATTCTTAATTGCTTGTAGGGCTCCGAGTGCAAGACCATCTTGTATGTAGCTTAATGGGCTTGATGACCCGATAGAAATGCTGAGTATGTGAACACCATCATGGATTGCATCATCAAATGCTGCTAACATATCTTCAAAGAGGCAAGTGTTCCCGTCTTCCTTACCTTTGGAAGGTATGGGCCAACAGACTTTGTAGATCGCCAGGCGGGCCATTGGTGCACCACCAAAGGCAGTTCCACGAGAAAAACCTCCAAGGGATGAGACATTGGGTACTCCTCGGCCTCCTACCGTTGATGCTGTGTGGGTCCCATGCCCATCCATGTCACGAGGGGACCGACTATCATTGGTGGTGTTTAGAGGCCCATACCGTGCTTCATAACCTTTGAGATAATACCGAGCTCCTATCAGTTTTCTGTCACAATATATACTTGTCATAAGATTCACATTTACCAACATTTAATATACTTAATTTATTATTTAAATATGAATAATAAAAAATTGGATCCATTTCAAGTATGTTTCAATTATTTTGTTGATGATTGCTTATTTTTATATTGTATTTCTGACTGGACAGTGCAAATTGGGATCAATGAAGGCCAAATATGACTTTTGGGAGGGTGTGCAAATGAAAGAAGCATAGAAAAATTATAGGTCACAAGATGGCAAAAGAAACAGCCAAATGGAGGTAACCATCAATGTATTATTTATTAGGTCATACGTTTGTATTCTATGAAATAGACAATCTTGGCTTTCCAATCATACCACCTTTTTTATAATCCAATTCAACTACAGCCAAGCATTGCATGCAGGGACATCATCATCATGATTGGTCCATTCTAAATATAAAATCATTACACACACCTTTATAAACTCATGTATTTACATGAGTCAGATAATAAGAAAACATGAAATTCTTAGTTGTATATACAATCATATGATGAGGAAATATTTTAGAAAAAGCAATCGTGCAAGTGAAGAACCACCATATACCAGAATTAGAGTTTGCATTTGGTTTATTGAAAGTGTAAAATAAAGAATAAAAGGGGTGTCTATTCGGGAATAGAAAGACCGTATAAAAATTAGTTTTTGATCATATATTAGGCATGAAAATAAAAATTTTGGGATGCTAAAAAATTGTCAAAAATGCTCTTTAAATATATTTTTTACTAGTTTAGGAAGATTGAATCAGACTTGATACTGAGTGTTTGTTTTCTTTGGTGTAGTTCAGCTGTTTAACTTTATGTAATAACTAATAAAAATTTTTTTGAAAAGCTAAATTTTATTTCAAAAAACCCAAAAAAGAAAAAAACACCAAAAGAAGAGAAAGAAAACATCAAAAATGTAATAACTAATAAATAATAAATGAAAAGAAAAATGTTGGCTGACCTGTTACAGTGTGTTGATTTGAAACTGGGTCCGGTTTGGCAGATACCTTTCCAAGAAACTGGAATGGGCCCCATTCCTTTATCACCGAAGCTTTCTGATTCTGGCCACACTCCTTCACCACCAATACACTAATTTTTAACATTACCTTTTTTTTTTATAAATATAATATAATATAAGTCATAAGATTAATTCACAGTCATTTAATTATTTTATACGAAAAAAACTTATAAAATTTGGGGAAAATGTTCTATGATTTAACGAATATTCAACATTGGATGTGAATCCGACGTGTTTGTTTGGATGTTGATGTTATTTTTTGAGGACGTGTTTGGAATCTTTTAAATGTTTGACCCCAAATGCACTTTTTGATGATGCTTATCAAATCATTTAAGAGTTTTTATTATCTTTAAATTTTTTTAAAAAAGAATATAATATATAAAATAAATAAAAAATACCACTATCCATCATGCCAACAATGACATCTTTGCCATATTGAGATTTGAATAACAAGTCCTCTCTATCCAATTGCTTTGGCTTCAATTCTTCATCTAAGCCTGCAAATTCCCATGATCTTGTTGTATGCAGTGAATATTCCCTCTCATGGCTTGGTATCACCATAACTACCTCCTCCATATCTATTCATATTTCGATACATATACTTTTTTTAATTACACGTTGAAATAACATCCATTGAAATTTTATTTTGATATGTTTGATAGCAATCTAATCTATTTTTATCACCATTTGAAACCGCAAGGTCATTGAGAGGGCATATCATTATATATACGCCTAAACGTCATTGGGCTACAAGTTATATGGTTTGAAATAATTTATTCATTGATGAATATATGTTTACTCACCAAGGTATAAATTATTTGCTAGTGTAATGTATTCATGAGTGTGAATAAGGTATATTAATTCGAATATGAATCCACCATTAAACTATATCTCCCTAATCAACATGTTTGCTATCACATAATACATCAATGTCTGTAACTTTGACATGGTTTATAAAGACATATCATACTTGTTTTAAAAAACAAGTTAAATTGTTTTTTAGGGTAGAGACAAAACCCAATAATTAGTTCACGTGGTAATTTTTGTTGATGCAAAAAGAAACATCACATGATGGACTCTTCTATAAGGTAAATCTATATTTATTTTTTTTTTTGTATTTTACTACAATATGATACGAACACTTGCAAGTGATGACAAATTTAGTACTAATTCACATGGTGTGCAAAGTGGGAGGTGGTGGTTATTTACCGGCAAGTTGAGCCGCCTCGTCGGCAGTAAGCAAGGCGGCAAAGCCATTGATGCTATGCTTATAGCTGTAAAGGAGTGATGGTCTTGCTTCATCTTCAAACTTTTTGACAGAAAATAGGTAAGAAAGATGGCTTTCCTCAATCTCATCGAATGTTTTCGTTCCGACATCATCATTATGCTTCAAGTAGACTATATGCACCTGCCCATAATAATAAAACATAAACAAATTAAACCCATGCAAAAAAAAAATTATATCACTAGGAAAGTTTTAAACACACAATTGTTCAAGTTATATATGACAATATGACATGGTACACACATTTTTATGTTCAATTGACACAAGAAAGACATAAAGAAAAATAAAACAAAACATTAAGATTTGAGTGTGTGTAAAATTTAACCTTGGTGTCAACACATGAAGCTAAAAGAGGTAGCAAAAGAAGAAGTGGAAGAAGATATAGAGAGGAGTTCATGGTGTTTTAAACTTCAAAAGTAAGCAACGAAAGTGAATAGGAATAGGAATAGGAATATTTGGGTGATTTCAAAAGGGTATTTATAAGAATAAATGGTGTGCCATAGAATCTAGGGTTTTTATCAAGAAACCAATCTTGAATCTCGGTATGAATGGAAACAAACAAGAAAAAACAAAGGATATAAGCTTGTCATATATCAATCCTCCACTTGATAAATTTTGATGCCATTATAGAACATTAATCGTTTCAATCACGTCAACTTGTATTATTTGAATTTACTTTATCATGTTATAAGAATTAATATATAACACAACGAAGATTAAGCCGAGAAAATGAATATTTTACCTTTTTTTAAACATGTGGACCCGTATTTATCTTTTCATCTAATTTTCAAAAATTAATGACAGATTATGATGGACATCATATAATTAATAGCTGGCCGTTCAACCAAAAAAATATAATTAATAGCTAATATAATAGATAGGAAATGCATGGTATATTAATTAGTTATGATTAACTAAAATATACTATTTATATATATGATTTAATATGAAAAACAATTATTCTAATTATCTTGTTATGTGATCACATTTTTTTTGTAATTATCTTTATTGTACAATAACCTATTATTTCATTATTTTTTTTTTTGTGATTATCTTTAATTAGAGTAAATTATCGATATGGTTCATATGGTTTGTTAATATTTCACTTTTGGTCCCTAGGTTTCATAAATTACCCATATGGTCCCTAACATTTGACTTTGTAACCCATATAGTCTTTATGTGAGGGTTATATGAGGATAATTTGGTAACCTAAGGACTATATGTGTTACTAATGTCAAAAGTTGGGGACCATATGAGTAATTTATGAAACCTAGGGACCAATAGTGAAATACTAGCAAACCACAAGGACTATATCGGTAATTTACTCCTTTAATTATTATATCGTAACTAAGATATATGATTTCATTTTTTTTGTGATTATCCTTATTATAATCCTACAAAAAGTTAATTGAATACAAAAATAGTAACATTACATGTTATGTCTTCTGATGACTATGTGCAATTATATTTGTTTTTTTTTTTATCTCAATTATACATTAATGGAGTTTCTTTGAATCCATTTAAATTTTGTAACACTGATATTTCATAAAAGGTATAAAAGAACGGATTTGATGTTTTTAGAATGACAAAAAAAAAAGGGTTTTAGTTAGTTTTTGATCAGAGCTTCGATCAAGAGAAGCAACTTAAGATTAGATCTAGCATTGGGAAAGAATTTTGAGTTGTTTACGCCTTAAGGAAGACATCGTGGTGAAAAAATGGCATGCCCCGAGCATTATTTTATGAGTAACAATATTTAAAAAGATTTGATTATGACATGATTTATTTATATGAAACCTACACATCATTATGATATTTTATTGTCCTTTTTTACACCATTTTTAACTATTTTAATCAGAGTGTAGGTGTAAATTAATTGAATGATCAATAGTTCTTACTAAATAATTTATGATTTATCGTGTTTGTTTTGAAGACCTAATGAATTGATTGATCACCTAGTTCTTATTAACTAATTTATGATATATTGTGTGAGTTTTCAAGACCTAAATAGATATAGGATATTTGAACAAACTCAAGATCGGTTGTCCCATACTTTGGAAAGCCTATTGGTTTTGTGTAAATCATATAATTTATTATTTCATGATTTTTTGTGTGACAAATACATTGAAACCACAAATTTTGAATGTTGTCAAGGGTTAAACATGTTTTGTATACAACTAATCGTGCCTGAAATGGACTTAATGGATTTGGGTGTTGTATATTTTAGTGTAATTGAATGTAAATGAATATTAAAGAGTTAGAGGTGCGTAGTGAACACTCATTTAATATTTTCTGAGCTTCAAACCAAACGCGGGGTTCAAGAGGGCACGCCCCTAGTGGGGTCCAAGGGACAGAACCCCTGGTGACAGTTGGTGTTTACCTTGATCCGAGATTTGACCCGCTGACTTTACCCGCCAAAACCAGCCGCAAATAACCCTCAAGCGGTTGGTTGGTGTTTAACAAGAAAATGAATTTGCAGAAGCAAGGATCAATCGAAATTCGTATTACAGAAATTTCACTCTATTAGATTATTCCAAAATCAAGTTTCTTGAACTCAAAAGGATAGAAACACTAATTTCGGATAGTGATTTCATACACGATTCGATAGATTTCCAAGCAATTATTGACGAATTTCTCCAACATTGGAGTGCAAGTATGCAACAAATTTTAACTAGATACCCACCACGCCCCAACTCTTGTATGCCATTTCTTGATGACCAATATTCCATCATGGTTATTATTGTACGTATGTTTCAATCCTCTACATTTCTTAGTCTTAAAGAGGTCAAAGTGGACCGAAGAAAGTTACATATGTGATCTATATTTGACTCACTTTAATTAAGGTCACAAAAGAGGCCAAAAACACTCGTTGAACAAGTGTTCTAGAGAAAAAAAAATCAACACTTGTATGAGTTAAAAGTGACCATGATAGTGTGGTCATTCGCTCCCCTATCATGATTTGTGGTAGGATTTTAAGTGGGGGTCTTTTTCCAAATACATTTTCTCTCATACTACAAAAGTAAACGATTCTTAAAGATTTATAAAACTTTATGCTGAAACCGAAGAAAGTTAACATCTCAAAACAAACATATGAGGACAATTGATAACAATATAGAATCAAAGTAAACCACAACTAACAAAGATCTAGGGGTCCATCTGGGAATCCAATCTAACTTCATTGGTCCTTTTTCAAGACTATTGTGCACATGCTCCTATGCACCCACACTTTTCAAACTTCAAATTATAAAAAACATTTAAAATGATAAATTATATTGCATAATAATATATTTTATTTTTTATATTATTTTAAAAAATATTATCTTCCACTCACTAGATTAGTTCAGTCTAGTTTTTGCTTGATTATTTTCATTTTCAGGTTGGTGTTGTAAAATTGCAATTCACCATAGTCAGTCTACAGAGAAAGAGAACTAAACTTTATTAGTGGAAACCACAAAAAACTTTAAGAAAATAATAATGATTTTGAAATAAGGATAATTATAAATAAACAAACAGAACTAGAAAAAACATCCATGAAATCTAAGTTTGTGAGATCCAATATAGATTTTTACATCTACAATGATCAATCTGCCAGTTTTTTCAACAGACCCACCACGTCAGAAGAAGAATTCAAAAGATACCTTGCGGTTGACCGCTTTCTTCCAACTGCACACGAGAAGTAGTTGTCACCTTGGAGATCCAGCACTGACGAACCGTTGTTGGATACATTTATGGTCATGTTTCCATTCATGAAGCTGCAGCAATTGTCACCATCTGACATTATACCTGAATGGTTGTCTGATCTGGTTCTTTCTTCTGAATGATTCGTAGTGGGACTCCCTAAACTTGAATCGGTTGAGGTTAGTGTTATAGCAGGAAGCTCTGGCTCAAAAAACATGTATATATCTTCATCCTAAAACAGTAAGAACCACATAGTTAAGTGAAGATTGCAAATTGTATACATAAACACTAGTTGTGGCAAAAGAAACGGTCAAACGGGTCAGATAAAACCACTAGCAGTGGAAAACAAACAATTCTGTCTCATGAAGCTCCCACTAATTCCCATTTTGAGATGGTGGTGTTTGGTTTTTGTTAAAATCATAACACAAAAAAAGTTCAAAACATTTAAGTGAACCGAAGCAATATGAACCTAAGATGCATAGAGCAATACCTTTGGAAGGAAATGACCAACACAAAGCACATAGTCAATAGGAGTCTTCATATCTTTGTCATGTATAACTTGACCTAAAATGCCACTTATGCCCACACCCTATATAAATTTCACAAAGAACAGTTCACGATCAATGCGGGTTTCATGCTATAACATTATGTAAACAATGTGAGAAAAAAGGTCAAACCTTTGAGACTCCATTGGCGCGAACCTCAACGGACCGTCCACCTTGGACAACTTCTACTGAAGCATTTGATATGGGCCCGGTCCACAAATGCTGCAACATGTCCCTTGCTTGAAGTCTTCCAAACTCGAAATCTTTTGTTAACAATCAACCAAAAGGGGAAAAAATTATATAAATTGAGGTTACAAAACATTACAGATATGAAATGTGAAGTTAGTATAAACCTGTATACTTGTAGTTCCAAACGATTGATGTCTCACGAAGCTCATAGTAAGACCGTGGAGTTCGCTCAGTGAAATACTCAAAAACATGCTGCAACCAGGCATCAAATTTCAAGAACAAGTCAGGAACTTTCAAGAACATTTACAGGTCACATTGACTCGTTTGCCCGATTACCCGACCAGCCCATCTCCCCTCAAGCCAAAAATAATTGAAAAACATAAACAAGCATGCACACACCTTTACACTCTCGATCCAATCTATATGTAAATTATCGGTCAAGTTTTGTATCCATTTCTTGTTAGCTGTTCTTAAAAACACACCATGCTCGGCTGCAAGCCATATATTGTAATCTTCAAAGTTCTGCAGAATCATCAAGTCAGCAAAAGTCAAAACTGTTGGAATAATCTTGTAATTACTAAATAGTTAAGGGGTTAAAGTTAGAAACTTTATTTAATTGTTTTGGTTTATTTATTTGAGTTTAAAAGTTTAGATTAGGATTAAGGTGTGGATTAGTTTTTGTTTGGATTAAGATTGTTTAGTTGGAATGTTTTTAGGCATGTTTTTAGGGATAGAAGTTTGACTTGTTTAAGGTTTTGTTTCTTATAAATAGGGGTTAAGGTTTTAGGTTATTTTGTACCTCAATTTGATTGAATAAAGTTTTGATTTTTCTTAAGTTTCTTATTCTGATTTTGAGGATACCAGCTTCAATTGGTATCAGAGCGTTGAGGTTTTGAGAGTCGACCTTCGAAACAGAGAAGATAGCAGCCCTTGGCTGCTGGGCTGAAGATCAAGGTTACCAGGTAGGCGGGTAGCGGTGTTGATCGTGATTTGATCATTGCCTGTTCAAGGCTCGATCCAGAAGGTCGATTGGAGAAGAACCATTGAAGAAACCAAACCTGTGTGGGAGCAACCAAACCTGTGTGGGCTGAAGTAGACCTATGTGGGAGTGATTAGAACCTTTGTGGGCTGAGTTAGAGAACCTGTGTGGTAAAAGAAAAGGAGGAGAACCTGTGTGGGAATGTGAAAGGAAAAGAGAGAGCCACATCAAGAATTACAAGATTAGGGGGGTGATTGTTGGAATAATCTTGTAATTACTAAATAGTTAAGGGGTTAAAGTTAGAAACTTTATTTAATTGTTTTGGTTTATTTATTTGAGTTTAAAAGTTTAGATTAGGATTAAGGTGTGATTTAGTTTTTGTTTGGATTAAGATTGTTTAGTTGGAATGTTTTTAGGCATGTTTTTAGGGATAGAAGTTTGACTTGTTTAAGGTTTTGTTTCTTATAAATAGGGTTAAGGTTTTAGGTTATTTTGTACCTCAATTTGATTGAATAAAGATTTGATTTTTCTTAAGTTTCTTATTCTGATTTTGAGGATACCAGCTTCAAAAACTGCAAAAAAAGGATAATTTGTACACATCGGTAGAAAAGGGTTTCTACCTTATTGAGTACGTTTCGGTGGGTCCCACTTACAATAACAACCGTTGATCTTGGATCATCACAAAGCTTCTTTAAAGGGTCTTTTAACTCAGGGTGCAGGTTAAGTTCCATTTCTTTGAATTGGTCAACCCTTCCATCAGCATTCACTGGTTCAGTTAATGTTGCATTGAACCCCTGGAAAATAAAATGACCTATTAAACTGTCTCTCTCTTTTCACAGGAATATCATTTTTGGTTGCAATCAGATTGGCAAAAACCTTTAAAGTCCAAGTATCTTATTAATATTACTTCAAACAACAAAAAAACACAATCCCAACGCTATATGGTCCATTTAATTACAACTAATTATCTGAATCTAATAATTTAGCATCATATAGTCACTTTTTAAATGCACACACAAACATCACTATTGTGATCAAAGAAATCTAAGCATAGAATACCAATATGATCAAACGGTTATTAGAACACCGATAGCGGTCAACTGCATATCTAGTTTGTAGCTGAGGTGGAATCTGTTTGGTTCTCATTTGAGCTTCCACAACCGTATCATTAAGTTCACTACAAGGAAAAAAAATAGTTATAAAGAAAGCAATAAGTACAAAAAAGAAGAAAACACAAACCTAACAAAAGTTTCAGCCCATTCTTGTGATGTATGAGTAGTGACATGCATGTAGTTATAATGGTGTCTTTTTTCCCTCTCATTAGAAGACATATTTAGAGCATAAGCAATTGAAGAAGCTACTTCCGTGATATTCCATGGATTTACCAAAAGCGCCCCTGCACCGAGGGACTGTGCTGCTCCTGCAAACTATGTACATTTAACATAGAAAATGGTTAAACATAAAAAAATTAAAAAAAAAAAATTTTGAACGTGAGTGCAAAAAATGCATGAATACCTCACTTAGAATTAGAACACCTTTCTTTGAAGCCTGACATGCCACAAATTCATAGCTCACAAGATTCATTCCGTCCCTTAGAGATGTAACAAGTGCCACGTCTAATCTCACACGAGTTATGAGTATTAATTGTAATTTAATGAGCGTTATATAAATTAGTATAAAAAGGATACCAGTAATGGCATATAGTGCACACAAGGCATGAAAGTCAAGAGATCGATCCTGTAAATTGCACAAGAAAGTGAGCCATTTTACAAAATTAAAAAAAAAGAGAGAGAGTAAAGGATGATCTTGATTCAAGATGTATTTTGATCAAATCAAAGAGACACACCAAATGATGAATTGGGACGGATGTAAGCGTCCCAAATCTTCCATTAATCCGTCCAACAATTTCATGAACTTGACATGTAAGCTTTTGATCTGTCAAGAACACAAAAGTTCCATTAAAAAAATATTAAACAGAACATATCCATGATTAATGAAAAAAATAGGAAATGGAAAGAAATTGGTTAACACAGTCAAACATACACTCAGGGACGTCTGTTCTTGTTGGCACAGCAATCTGCAGCAGAACAACTCTATCATGCCAATTTGGATTTTCTTCAAGAAACTTTTCAAATGCCAGCAACTTTTGTGGGATTCCCTTAATCATGTCAAGGCGATCGACTCCTAGCATTACCTGTAATATCAAATTCTAAAGCTTCTGCACATTTTAAACATAATTTGCACATTATGTTAATGGACGAAAAGGGTGTTCTAAAAATAGTGTTTTCAATTAGATCACCTGCAAAACACAGTTTTCTTAACTCACCTTTCGACCACCAAATCTTCCCTCAAATTCTTTTATATGATTCTGGACTTGTGGGAGTTGAATGGCTCTTATAAATCTATCAGAATCTATCCCAATAGGAAACTGTGGTGTGAAGAAATAAAAATGATCACATAACAGTTCCTACAAGTAAATAAGTTTGTCCAACAAAAAAGCTGATAACTTATAAGTATTTATACCGCAGCTACACGAGTAAGTCTCCCTTGATCTTCCACTCCTACAGGGGTCCCCTCAAGCCCAAGAATACGTGTGCAAGCACTCACAAAATGCCTTGCATAATCATAAGTGTGAAATCTAAAAGCAAAACAACAATTAATTCTTGAGTTATAAAAGCCTTGAGTGGGATATTACCGGGAACATCTGTTTGTCTTTTGTTTATGAAAGCCAAAACAAAAGGACAATGAATATAAACATGAGTAGTTACCCGACTAAATCAGCTGCAAGAACGGCTGACAGCAACTCTGACCGAGATGGCATTATCCTATGAATCTCTGAGGACGGAAATGGAGTATGCAAAAACCAACCAACTTTCATATTAGGGGTTTTTTCTTTCAAACATTTTGGAAGAAACATAAGATGGTAATCATGACACCAAACAACATCTCCTTCTTGATAATGCTCTTTCACTACATCTGCAAACATTTGATTTGCCTTTTTGTATGCATCAAACTGTGATTGGAAATTACAAATAGTTGCAAGCCAATCTTCTTGAGGAAGCCCCAGATAATGGAAAAGTGGCCACAATATATTGTTACAGTAACCGTTGTAATATAAATGAACAAGATCTTCATCAAGAAAAACAGGAACACATCTCTGCATATCAAGTTATCAACAAATGACTAAAAAACATGGATTTTTTTTTTACTGTAAGTATTAAAAAAAACTTAAGATTACATCTTGAGACATAGAATCAACCTTCTTGGCTAAAGATTCAGTAAGCGATTTCTGTCCAATTTCATCAGGTACATTTACACCAGCCCATCCAATCCATCTTGTTTCAAATTCCGTTATCCCTTCAAGAAATTTTATCCCATTATATTAAACTTTTCCTTCTACAATTTTTTAAAATTTTCGTATGCATCACGACAATATTCTAAATAAAGAGAGAGCGTACCCAAAAGGGCGCTGACTAAACCACCAACACTTACTTCAAGTTGCCAACATGCCTCACCCTTCCTTATTGCTGATACAGGAAGGCGATTGGCTACAACCAACAGCCTATGCTTGGAAGGCCGTATATCTTGTATCTCGCATTCGTTGCCAACTATTTTGTTTATTTTTATTCCATTCGCTAGTTCTTCTTCACCAGGTAAATTATCAGTTTTGGATGTAATTATGTGGCTATCCACATTATTGCTTTCCATACCTCCATCTCCATTATTATGAACATACTCATTATAAGATCTCAAAGATTTCCTTAGTTCTCTTTCCTTCAAGAGTCTTTCAAGTCTAGTCCTAAGTATAGTAGAAGTATTGTCGTAATCATCCGCAAACCTGTTCGATTTCCTCAGTTCATCCTGCAATTGAAGTATAAATTTCATGTCAAAACCTTGTAATTCTTTATAGTAACTACAAGTCACATTCCTTTAGTAATAGATTCGCTTTTTAAACTACTATAGCAAAAAATATTCATGTTGCCAGAAAATTAGTAAATCATACTGAATAAATCAATTTAGAAGATAATCTACAAGTTAAAAACCAATTGGGGATACAATATTGACATGTTTATCTAAAATAAACATATACACAAACTCACATTGGGCGATCAATTGACAATTTAGACAATACATGAGTAAACAAACTGAAATTTGCAAATTGCACAGTTGAATTCAATCTTGTGATTCCTTATTCATTTAATAAATTCAATCACAATAACACCTTGAAGAAACCTAAGAATCTTCCGTAACTCAAACAAAACACTAAATCCAAACAAACCCCAATCACAAAATCAAAAAACCATCAAGATTTAAAATGGGTTGGCACAGAAGATTCAAGAAACAAGATTACGAACATTGATTCATCAAAAAAAGATAAAAAGGGTTTTTGTTGGTTTTACCAAATCGTGCTCCAGAACGCTGATCTCGTCTGATGAGTTTAACTTCTGCATTGTTTTGCTTCGAAAAACAAAAACCCTAGTGATGTTGTTTAAGATGCTATCAAATGTATCCATTTATAAGGAACAAAAGGTAATTACAGGATGATTGATTATGGAATGAAGATTAAAGTAAACACTGAAAACCCCCTCCTGTATACGAAACGGTTCGCCACATAAAAAATTCTTCCATATGTGAAAAGATTATATATCGAACCATATACACATTTACACAGACAGAAAGAAAGAAGATGAAGAGGTGGGGGTGGGGGGGGTGTAGAGGGTTACAGCTGACGGTTCTTTACAGTTCTCATTGCACAAGGCATTAAGCCATGCAGAGAAGGGGTGTGGATGAACACAAATTACCTTTTTTTATTAAAAAAAATATATGATTTCTTTTATATAAGAGGAAAAACATTCTTTTGATCACATTCATAAAAATATTTATTAGGTGATCCTTTTTTATAGGTATAAATGTATCGTAATTTTTTTATTTTATCATCAAACTAATATAGAACTTATGTTTCACATTGATAATCGTTTGCTACCATAAATTAAGAGTATTTTTATATCCTCAACCAAAGTGACATGTGTTTCCGCAAAAAAAAAAAAAAAAACCCCTTAAGTCGTTAAAACATTTTTCCTTTTTATTTGCTACATAAAAACTCATTAAACTTATTACCTGATTAATGTCACAGTTTGTTATATCTAAAACCCTTATTTCTTTTTATATTTGGACAGAGGCGTACAACTTTTGAATAAAATTAGAAAAAACTTGAAATTCAATTTGAAAATAACAAAATAAAAAATAAAAAAATTATCTTAATTTTCAAATTTGATTCGATTCAATTATAAGTCCAGTTTTGATTTTGAATTTGTGATTTCAATTCAATTTAATTTAAAATTTGAATTATAAATACATAGTTTATTTACTACATACCTATACCATAAGAAGCATATCAATCAAAGAAAACTTAGAAACTACTTCCAACGATCAATTTTTAAATTTTTTTGTAACTTTTAATTATATTATTCTAATATAATACGCAAATATATTAAATAAAGGTAAATAGATCAAGAAATTATGTATATCTAACTCATTAAATTTTGTATGTAGAGTTACATATATTTAACTCATACAAAGTACACACACAGATACGTACGTACGTACGTATGTATGTATGTATGTAATAACATAATTACATTTTTTTCTTTCTTTTTTTTATATATCTTATATTATAATAAAAAATAAAAAAAAAAAGGAAAAATGCTTAGTAATAATTGTTGATTAGTTTTCTAAATTTCTCAAAATAAAGATTTCATATGAACCTACACCCACTAGGTTAGTACACATGCATTACATGTTAAATGAAAAAACAAATATTAATAGTTAGTAAAAAAATTCCTAAAATATAAAACAAAATTTAAATATTATATATTATTGAAGTTAATTATAATTATATAATTTAAATGAAAATAATAGCATTATTTTTTACTCTTAGTTTTAAAATGTTTGTTTTTAAGGTGTATATTAAAAATTTATATTTGAATGTAATTTTTATAATTTTAAAAACATTTATTTAGTAATTTTAATTTTTTTTAATACTTTTTTTTTGATAATAATTGTTGTTTTTTTAAGTATTAGTTTAAGAAGATTTCTTATTTACTAAAAGACTTCGTTGTTTTTATCTTATAATAATTTCAATTTTATAATAATTTGAATTTTTTTACAAGTTTTTTTTTTTTGATAAAATGATATTTACTAATATCAAATAATCTATTTTTTAGTCTGAAAATATATAAATTAAACAATTAGAATTTAACTTTATTATTTAATAAAAATAAGATTCATTTATTAGGAGATTGCAAAAATTTGGATGAAAG
>SZYD01002561.1:0-36853 GCA_009363875.1 Mikania micrantha
TGTTTGTCATGATTCATCCTAGATATCTCAGTTATGTTATGATCACACAAGCATACATACAATGATAAGTGATAATGAAGATGAACAATATTATCTAAATCATAGTATAATCAATATGTTGTAATAAAACTTTTAAATAATTAAAAAAATTAGCATGTTTCTCTGCCCCGAGATTTGAAATCAGTTAAGATTAGAAAAGGGGCGTATGAACTCACCTGGTAGTTAATGTGGTTGACTAAGTAATCAAAGAATGCATGCGCTCGTTGTTGTAATAATGTTGTATTCAAACCTGTGTTGAATTCAATGTTGTTTGTAACTTATAAGTACGAGTTATCAATTCGTAGGTTAACCCTAAAGTTGGTTAATCTTTATAAGTCTTTGTATTCTCGGATTTTCCTTGAACTCATTTGATGGTATAACATACTAATACTTAATCACTTTAGATTAAGATTGGTACAAAATACATTCTTGGTTATATGGTTATCCTCATTATTGACTTTAATATACCGTAAAAGTGTAGACATCATAATCCACCAAATTTGTTGTAAAAGTGGTTAACTTATTTTATAAAAGTAACCCTTTTTGTTACCTTGTTCAAAACATGTCTTAGTTATAAACCTTTGACACATTTAAACTATGGTTTATGATTAAACATTTGTTTTAAAGTTCATCTATG
Source organism: Mikania micrantha (assembly GCA_009363875.1). Lineage (NCBI taxonomy): Eukaryota > Viridiplantae > Streptophyta > Magnoliopsida > Asterales > Asteraceae > Mikania > Mikania micrantha. The sequence continues at coordinate 677 of SZYD01002561.1, forward strand.
TTTATAACCCAAAGTTCAAGTAGTATAAGTGAAAACAGCTTAACCCGATTACACCCAACCCAAGTGTCATTTGGATCAAACCTCTTAGACTTCATGGTCCAATTCTATAAACATTTCTTGTGACTTACATGATGTTTGGTAGTATGTGGTCCCACCCAAAATTTGTTTTCAATTAAAACAAAAGGATGAGTTTTCGGATTACAAGTACAGCATAATTAAAATCGTCAAATATATATGTGTGTCACTATACTTGGATTCTAGATTACAATATTCAAGAAATGAGTTTTCGAATTACCCCACCCCTAATAAATTGTATTCTCGACCAAAGTAATAATATAGATGGTTTTCGATCCTAGGCATATGGTTCTCGGCCCAATTATTATAATTTGGGGGGGGGGGTTCTCGTTCAACATGTTTAAAATGGATTGGGTTCTCGGTCACATAAAAGGGTTCTCGATTAAGGTGTTCTCCGTCAAAATTGGTCCAACTAAGGGGTTCTCGGCCAACTTGGGTGGTTCTCGGTTGAAAGGGTGTGTTCCCAACTGAATTCATACGTTTTTCCGGTCATCTTCAACCTCTAACCCAAACGCAATCCCATATAGTTACAGGTTGTATAAAACCTCATATTTAATGTTATTCAAACATGGTGATCTTGTTTTCATGCAAGGTTTATGAGGTTTAATGGATAAAAATAAAGTTACAAATTCATATACCCGTTTTTTTATAGAAAACCCTAAAAACCGGATCTTTGAGCTCGATTTTACCTCTTTTGTGATGATTCAAAGCTCCGATCCTTTGTACTTTCGTGTTGTAGATGCTCCAAGCTTCGTTTTGACACCAAGATCTCTTGATTTGAGCAAGAATTGAAGGATTTAGGTGGGTTTTTGTGTGTGTTTTCTAGAGAGAGGGTAGAGAGACGTAAATGTAGAGAGAGAAATTAAAGGTGGCTGAAATAAATGAGTGATAAATGCTTGATTGGGGTTCTTATACCCCGAGCAAGTTCGGGTTCGTTTCGTTAGCTCGGTTCTCATTTTCGTGACGTTTACGAATTTAAATAAAATAGTTTTCTTTAATTTATTTTTAAGGTTGTAATTCCTAATAAATTTTTATAATTCTTTTATTTATTTTATTGTTTCAAAACATTTATTTTATTTGTTTTCGTCAGATCGTTTCACCTTCGCGCGTATTCGTTCGAATCGTCACCCGAATGAACACGACGGTGGTTTCACTTTCTGATTTTTGTTTTCTACTTTTCAGTTATCGTCCAGAACGTTAAACCCACAGATATGTTTATGTGAATCGTCACCCACACAAACACTCTGTCGGTTTATTATTCGTAAGCGATACTGATTCGTTATTTTGAATTGGGTTTCCTCACAGTCGGACTCAACTAAACTAACCGTTTTCACATTGTTATGATCGAATTTACATTTTTTCTCATTGAATTGTCGGCCATCTGATTCCTATTATTTGTGGATATCAGATCGCAACAGATATGTTTTTGTCATTTGTTTTCACACTGTTGTTTCACATGAGTTGTTGTATTTGTTGTATTTAAGTTTTCACTTAAACACTTACAACTGTTATTGTTTTCTAGTCCTGTTGTCACACAACTGTTTACACATTGCATTTACACATAGTAAATAGTGAAAGTACACGTACCGTACGGACTTGTCGGACGATCAGGTACTGGTTGTCACAGTAGTGTTAGTTGATGCTTTGATTTCTAACTTCTACGGTTGCCTCTGGTCTAATAAAACCTAAAATTATAAACTAAAACTGAAATCAAACCAGAACTTTTGAATAAAACTTTGCAATAAGAAACAATATACATACATATATATATAAGCATCGAATACCTTCCCCCAATTAAGAAATTAGGTTAACATTTTTTAGTGCACCGTAGTAGAGCCAAGAAGATTGAAATGATGAGTTGCGGTGTTTCGATTTGATGTCTATGATTTCAAATGCGAGGGATTGAATTTAAAAGAAGATATCTACGATTTCAAATTTTGAATTTGAGGCCAAGAATTCATGAATACCTCATAATGCATCTGTGATTCAGAAGCGAAGAATCCAAGAATTGATGCCTACCTCTTTCGTAATCCTGGTTATCCTCCTCGTTCGAAAGCAAAGAAGCCATTAAATTTGATACCGATTATGGAAAAGGGAGAGTAGAGTTGAAAACCCTAAACGAAAGGTCGTTCTTCTTTCGTGAGGGGCAGTAAAAATGAAGGTGGAAGAGTAAGCCCAAGCGTGCATGAGGAGTTGTACCTCAAGCTATCTGGTGTGTACATTTCTTAAATTTAAGAAATCCCATGTTCTCTCTCCAATATGCTTTATAAAGTAAGGATGCATGTAATCAAACTTACAACAGTTAGAAAAAACAAATGGGTTGATGAGTAGTGTTAGTTGATGCTTTGATTTCTAACTTCTATGGTTGCCTCTGGTCTAATAAAACCTAAAATTGTAAACTAAAACTGAAATCAAACCAGAACTTTTGAATAAAACTTTGCAATAAGAAAACAACAACATACATACATACATACATACATACATACATACATACATACATACATACATACATACATACATACATACATACATACATACATACATACATACATACATACATACATACATACATACATACATACATACATACATACATATATAACCATCGAATACCTTCCCCCAATTAAGAAATTAGGTTAACATTTTTTAGTGCACCATAGTAGAGCCAAGAAGATTGAAATGATGAGGAGTTGCGGTGTTTTTATTTTGATGTCTATGATTTCAAATGCGAGGGATTGAATTTAAAATAAGATATCTACAATTTTAAATTTTGAATTTGGAGCCAAGAATTTATGAATACCTCATACTGCATCTGTGATTCAGAAGCGAAGAATCCAAGAATTGATGCCTACCTCTTTCGTAATCCTGGTTATCCTCCTCGTTTGGAAGCAAAGAAGCCATCAAATTTGATACCGATTATGGAAAAGGGAGAGTAGAGTTGAAAACCCTAAACGAAAGGTCGTTCTTCTTTCGTGAGGAGCAGTAGAAATGAAGGTGGAAGAGTAAGCCCAAGCGTGCATGAGGAGTTGTACCTCAAGCTATCTGGCGTGTACATTTCTTAAATTTAAGAAATCTCATGTTCTCTCTCCAATATGCTTTATAAAGTATAAAGATATATATATATATATATATATATATATATATATATAGGGACTTAGAGGATGGTTCCATTGGTAACCCACTACAAGTGTGGTAACCTATTAAGTATTTTGATTCCTTGTTTAAATAAAGTGTTTTAAAATGAGTGGTCCATATTAAATCTGGAAAAAACAAGTGGATGAGATTTGCTTAAGGGTATTTTTGACATTTGGTGGGTGTACTTGATTCCATTTTGTAAAAAAAATTTACCCCCCAATTTTCTAAACCTTCATAACTTTTATATACATTATTCTTTTGTTTTATAAAAATTTCACCCGTCACTTTTTATCTTTAATTAAAGTATACTTTTGTCAATTTTTTTAAAGTGTTCGTAATTTGCACTGACGTAACGAGCTGAATTTGCACTGACGTAACGAGCTGAACTTTTATATACATTATTATTTTCGATATTTTTTCACAATTTTTTCCCATTTTTAAAAAAATCTTTATTCAAACAATTATTTACTTCTACAAAACCACGTAAGTTTTTTATTGAAATTTTTTTTAAGTACATAATTAAATATATAATCTTATATTAATGTAATTACAATGATGTAACGTGCAGAATTATTTCAAAGTTTTCATACTTACACTGATGTAGCGAGCTTAATTTTTTCCAAGTTTTCGTAATTACACTTATGTAATGAGCTGAATTTTTTCAAAGTGTTCTTAATTTTTTGAAATATTAATGAACTAATTTTTATAATAAAAAATAATTTGTAATGTATATTTAAGATGAGGAAAAAAAACATTTTAAAGATGGGACGATTTTGAAAAAATGAGAGAAAACTATTATATTTATTGCTCGTTACGTTGGTGTAATTACATACGCTCGAAAGAAAATTCAAAAAAAATTGGCATCACTATAATGGAATTAACGAGAAAAATATAACGAGTTTAATGGTGTAATTTTTATAAAAAAAATAAATAAAAAAGTTATTAGTGTATAAAAATCAAGGGGAAAACTTTGATTTAAAAAAAGGAAAATAGATAGATTTTTAAGAGTGTGACACTTGTCACTCTCTTATTAAATCTGACTTTTTTATATTAAGTAAAATGACTTAAATACCCTTTTTAATTTAAAATGGTTAGGTGACACCTGACAACATCTTATTAAATCTGGAAATTTTAAACCATTGGATTTGAGTTATTGGGTTAAGACAATTATGATGGGTTATTATTTGAACCATACCTTATGGACTTATTCCATTAAAAACCATTAAATATGAAAAAACCAAAAGAACTAATTTTGAACCACATGTTTTAAGAGGTAAAAAAGTAATTTTCTTTTAAAATAAGATAAGTTACTTTTTTGCCCTTTTGAACTTGTGCCTAGAATTTGTTCTTTTAGTTCTCGAGTAACGATAATTCTTAATTGAACACCCCTATATATATATATACTAGTTGGAAACCAGCGCGATGCGGCGGCGGCAATAACAATAAACAATGCGATGTTCGTTTGTTGTTAATTTATCAATGTTCTCGTGATTTAGATAGTGCTCTAGTTAATCTTCTTTTTTCATAATATTATTGTTGTCTTTCTATGCCATAAGTTTTACAAATCTCGATTAAATAATACCCTAAAATAATGGAAACAATTTGTTATAAACATCTTAGTAAATGCACACATATACAATCATTGTACTACGACATGCCTCTTCTATAATTTCCGTTATCCATATGAGCATCAAATCTCCAACAACTATTTTAGTAAATGCAAGCATATACATGTAGAATATTTTCTCTTTCATAGAATAGAAAAGAAGAAAGATAGGCTCATATCTACATCAATTAGTTATAATACTAATGGGCTGTTTGGTAGCATCTGAATGAATCTGAATCTAAATGGTTCGGATTCAGACCGTTTGTTTTAACAAAAAAACACGTCTGAATGAAATGAGAATGTCTGAATCAAGGTCTAAATGATTCAGACATGAGAAGAAGTCTGAATGAGAACCAAAGCTCTGAATCATGCTCATCACGCTCATCTAAACCATCCATCGCCCTCCCTCCAACCGTCGTCCATGATGTCCCTCCTTCTAGAGATGCCGTACCTCACAAACCAAGCCCTCGCCGTCGCCTACGGCTTCTCCTTCTGAATTTGGGTGTTTAGGCTAAGAAAAGAGGGAAAAGAGGGTGAAGAAAAAGGGTTTTATTCAGTTGTGGATTCACGTTGTATGTTTGATTGATTGATTGTTTTATATCATAGATGATTGGGTGGTTGTTGCGATTAAAACAAAGAATGACACTAATAAATCATTGAATATTAAGGACATATTTAGAGATGATTGTATACACATGTAGAGACATACTAATTCATGAAAAGGACAATTTTTCAATTTAACAGGTTAACTTTTAATGAAATAAGCTCCACTATATCGGGTTTAGCCTTCACAGCAAAAGAGCATCTTTGATGATGCATTCAAACTAAATTACATAAACAAACACATATGTATATATACATGTGTTTGTGCTTGTGTGTGTGCATGTTTGTGTGTATCTATATGTGTGTACACGTAAGTGTGATATGAATTTAAACTTGTGAATATGTTTAGCAAATACTTCATGTTGATCTCTCTCCAGCAACCTAAAAAAGGAATGTATGATCAGCAAACATCCTCCAATATATTATAAAGATGAAAGCAAGCCCCCCAATACAAGGCGTGTAGTACCCTTGGTCACAATGAAAGAGAGGGAAGTATGTAAAATGCACACATAAAAATAATGAGAAATCGACCCATTTACTTAAAAATGGGTATTTGTCCAATACGTCAAATAAAAATGTGTTTGACAAATTGTATTTTTTTTTCAATTATTAATAATTGTGAGTTAATATATTAAAGAAATAATATAACTATAGTAATATATTTCCTAAACCTAATTTATTTTTTAACAATAATATAAAAAATTGGACATAAAGCTCTTCAGATCAACCCAATCCTGTATGTTTAAGTCATACCAAAAAGTAACAGTTTGGAACCATGATCCACCATGCCCATTTTTTCACTTTTATGATATTTGGAAACTACCTAACTATCTTCATTTAATAACAAGATGAATAGTTGGCAAAGAATAAGCCCCAAGATATCAAGAAACGCGTTAAAGGACCTAAATATGGACTTAAAAATAAAAATAATCATACATGTGCTTAAAGGATCAAAAAAGAAAAAAAGCTTCACAAAGTTGAAACACTGTACATGTTCAAAAGTAGTTAAAAAAGTTGCGACTCCTTTTTTTAAAAGTTATTTTGTTTAATCAAACAGAGAAATTAATTATTTTAAAACTTGAAAAACACCTTAGTGTAGATGTCACCTCTTCAATTTTAGATATATCAAATGAGGGTATGATAAATCTAAATAAAACTTTATAAGCGAAGTGCATAAATCATAATAATAGAGGAGAAACCATTGAGCTTTCTGAGGTGCATTTTGAAGCACTGAAAAATAAGAAAACAGAAGTTCTTTTAATACCATAACCATTAAGAATGACAAATACAGTTTTAAGTTTTAAGTTCTAAGATACCTGAAAGTGAGAATAATCCAATGCAGTCATCAATGGATGGTTTCCGGTTGTTCATTCTTAAAGTAAACCATTCAGAGGTTTGACCCTAACATAGAGTATTAAAATTAATGTCACACCCCCACCCCTCGTCACCTCGTGTCTAGCCTGACGTCACTGAACCGGTTGCGGAAGCATAGTGGTGATGTCTCCGAGGTGAGGGGTGACTTACTTGAACCGATATCATAAGCACACAGATTAACTTAAAATAAATACAATACAGGGTTCCGTCATTACAATCAGTATCATAGTTTACAACGAAGTTTATTATACAACTGACTTATTTAATTACTAGTGTTTGAAGTGTTGCCTCACCGAGTGTCACTGTCTCCCTGCAAAAAGATTTAAGTTTGAAACGTCAGCACAAAGCTGGTGAGTTCGACAGTTCAATTTAAAACAATATGATATGATAAGCACGTTCTCAAAAGTTCAGTTCTGGATAACCATGGGACCCGTATCTAGTTCCTTTCGGACGTCTAGTCTGTCTCAAGATATTACCCGTCGGTACATATCTTAGTGCCTCATTATCTTAATGTCTATCATACCATTAAGAAGTTCAGGAAACAGATAACAAACATTCACACAAGGGGAGATGCAACCCTCCCAGCGAATGGGGTGTCAACCAATAGTACTATCAATGTTTTCTGCTCGGCCACACATGGGTTCACTAGATACAGTTCAGAAATGAGGACTTTCAGTTCCATGATAGAGTTCAGTCTACAGGCAAAATCCCATGAAATCCCACAAAATCACATGAAATCACACAGATATCATTGATGCATATCATATGTTCAGACAACAGTTTACAGAGTTTCCCCGATGTTTATAAAAGATTAAAAATAAAAGGGGTTGTACGAAACTCACCTGATGATATATAGGTATAGCAGAGTATCACCAAACTGGTAGTACAGAGATGATTCTGCATTAGTTATATTTAATGAGTTATTTATGTTCTATTTTACTGATTAGATCTTTCTGAACATTCAATGTCAAAGACATTGTGTAGTAAGTCATCAAACCATTATTACATGTTTAATTGGTTAATTTAGTATTGTATCATACAATGTATGATAATGTAGGAACCTACATTGCATTAGATTCCTAATACAAGGTTGATGACATTCTTGATTAATCAGAATAATCCCAGATTAACCAAATAGTTAATGTTGTTGATTATGATACTGTAACAGTTTCTAGACAATTTAATGGCTTAGGAATGATCAATCCTTGTTATTGATTACCCAGTTATCATGAAATATCACAATGTAGCATCACAATAGGTGTAATAACCAAGTTTAACATACTAATCTGACTGTTATCATTAACATCAGATAATCGTTCCAATGAGTATGTTAATGATTGTGATTAGTTTGAAACACTTGGATTTAACCTTGCATTTCAAAGATTAACCCAACTAATCACCTACATTGTTATAATCAAATGGATTAAACCATTATAATTATGGGTATGGTTTCATGCAAACCGGGCATTACAACGGATCAAAACAAGGATTTAACCGTTAAAACTTCGTGTTCTTTGTTTATAATCAATCCTAGCCATCATCTAGGCAATAATCAACAATCCTAACTATGTCATTACGTTCAAAATCAAGATCTAATCAATCAAAATCAAACTAGAAGGTTTAAACGGATCATTACCTAATCAGACGGATATCTGCGGCTAAAACGACGATCAGAACTTGTAAACACGTTCACGGGTGCAATCGGTGGAGTCTGGCAGCTTCAGAAAGGGGTTTAGATGGTGATTTATGGTTGTTCTTCGGCTGGAAATGAAACAGAAGCGAGTAGATGTATTAATTTTACATCTTGCATGAAATCTGATGAAGTAGATCAGATTGTTGCACCGCCACATTCGTCGCGTACCGCGACCAAAAGCCAAAAGGGCTTCGCGTACCGCGAAGCTTTTCCGGAATTTCAGATATTTTGCAACCATCGCGTACCGCGGAGGATTCTCAATCCCTCCATCGCGTACCGCGATGGGTCCAGTCGACCAACACTTAGTAAATTTTTCATCATTTTTCGATTCCGGGCTATCCAGGACTCCGTTTTGAGCACGGTTTTTCGCCCACATTCATCATTTCTGTAACAATTACAAGTACTAAAAAACGTGGATTTCTAGAACGATCAAATGTGTTTACGTCACTGATGACGTAATTCTCGTATGCAACTGTCACAGTCTCCTCCTGTTAGAGAAATTTCGTCCCGAAATTTAGTGAAGACTTACTTGATAACAATTGATCATGAGAATAGGTGTGGGTATTTTGATTTCATTTGATCTTCACGTTCCCAAGTATATTCGGGTCCACGTTGCGAGTTCCATCGCACTTTAACAATTGGTATGCGACTACGTTTCAGCACTTTCATTTCTCGATCCATTACCTCTACTGGCTCTTCACTGAACTGAAGTTTTTCATCAATGTGAATCTCTTCGAGAGGTACGATCAATGATTCATCAGTTAAACATTTCTTCATATTAGATACATGAAAGACATCGTGAATGTTACTAAGTTCAAAAGGTAATTCAAGTTTGTAGGCTACTGATCCAATTCGTTCAAGAATTTTAAATGGCCCTACAAATCTTGGCGAAAGTTTACCTCGCTTTCCGAATCTGAAAATGCCTTTCCAAGGTGACACTTTCAACATTACTCGATCACCGATTTGGAATTCTAACGGTCTACGACGATTATCAGCATAACTCTTTTGACGATCGCGTGCAGTTTTAATTCGTTCCTGAATAAGGGCGATCTTATCAGTTGTTTCCTGAATGAATTCTGGGCCTATGATTTGAATCTCACCTACTTCTGACCAACAGATAGGTGATCTACATTTGCGTCCATAAAGTGCTTCAAATGGAGCGCATTGAATACTGGTATGGTAGCTGTTATTGTATGACAATTCAACAAGTGGAAAATGAATATCCCAACTACCTCCAAAATCAATCACACAGCTTCTGAGCATGTCTTCAAGAGTTTGATTTGTTCGTTCAGTCTGTCCGTCAGTTTGTGGATGATAAGTTGTGCTCATATTGATTTGCGTGCCCAGAGCATTCTGAAGAGTTTGCCAAAATCGTGACATAAATCAACTATCTCTGTCAGAAATGATAGAGATCGGTACCCCATGTCGAGATACAATCTCATTAACATAGAGTTTAGCGAGTCGATCCATAGAATAATCTTCTCGGATGGGTAAGAAATGCGCAGATTTCGTAAGGCGATCAACGATAACCCATATAGAGTCATGATTACGTGATGTTCTGGGTAATTTAGTAATGAAATCCATAGAGATCTGATCCCATTTCCACATGGGAATCTCAGGTTGTTGCAATAACCCAGAAGGTCGTTGATGTTCAGCCTTAACTTTGAGACATGTTAGACATCGACCCACGTATTCCGCTATGTGTTTCTTCATTCCAGGCCACCAGTAAAAGTCTTTAAGATCTTTATACATTTTATCAGCACCTGGATGAATAGAATACCTGGATTTATGCGCCTCATCCAAGATAATAGTTCGAGAGTTACCGAATAAAGGAATCCACATTCGGTTTTTGAAATACAATAGTCCATCGTCTTTGGTATCAAGTTTCTTATCTAATCCTCTCAGTCCCTCAGCAGAATAGTTCGTTGCTTGTAAAGCTTGTTGCTGAGCGTCTTTGATTTGAGGAATTAGACTGGTTTGAATAGTCATACCTAACGCTTTCACACGTAAAGGCTTGACTCGTTCCTTGCGACTTAAAGCATCAGCTACAACATTTGCTTTGCCTGGGTGATAACGAATCTCACAGTCGTAATCGTTCAACAGTTCAACCCATCGCCTCTGTCGCATGTTCAACATTTTCTGATCTAGAATGTGTTGGAGGCTTTTGTGATCAGTGTATATAATACACCTAGTTCCGTATAGATAATGTCTCCAAATCTTGAGTGCAAACACCACTGCACCAAGTTCTAGATCATGTGTGGTATAGTTCTTCTCGTGTACTTTCAGTTGTCGAGAAGCGTAAGCAATTACCTTATCCTTCTGCATTAGAACACACCCAAGACCTTGACGTGAAACATCACAATACACTGTGAAGTTATCAGTACCTTCCGGTAGTGTCAAGATAGGTGCGTTGCAGAGTTTGTGTTTCAACAGTTGGAATGCCTCCTCCTGTTGAAAATCCCATATAAACGGTTGTCAATGTGGTCAGTGGCAAGGCTATCTTTGAAAAGTTCTTGATAAACCGGCGATAATAACCTGCCAACCCCAAAAATTGGCGTATTTCAGTCGGGGTTCGTGGTGTCTCCCATTGTTTTACCGCCTGAATCTTACTGGGATCCACTTGAATACCGTTTTGATTTACTACATGACCAAGAAATTGAACTTCTCGTAACCAGAACTCACACTTGGAGAACTTGGCATATAATTTTTCACGTGCCAAAAGTTCTAAGATTAATTTCAAGTGTTGAGCATGTTCTTGTTGGTTTCGGGAATAAATGAGAATATCATCAATAAACACAATCACAAATTTATCCAGATAAGGTCTACATATTCGATTCATCAGATCCATGAAAACTGCTGGTGCATTGGTTAAACCAAATGGCATCACTAAAAATTCGTAATGTCCGTATCGAGTTCTGAAAGCAGTTTTAGGAATGTCATCATCATGAATACGTAACTGATGATATCCAGATCTTAAATCGATTTTTGAAAAATAAGTACACCTTGTAGTTGATCAAACAGATCATCGATACGGGGTAGTGGATAACGGTTCTTGATTGTCAGTTTATTGAGTTCCCTATAGTCAATACACATCCTGAATGAACCATCCTTCTTTTTCACAAAAAGAATAGGTGCTCCCCAGGGTGAGAAACTAGGTCTGATAAAACCTTTGTCTAATAGTTCTTGCAATTGACCTGAAAGTTCTTGCATTTCGGATGGTGCAAGCCGATAAGGGGCTTTAGCAACAGGTGCTGCACCTGGAATCAAGTCGATTCGAAATTCAACTTGTCTTACTGGGGGTAATCCTGATATGTCCTCAGGAAAAACTTCAGGAAAATCCTTGACTACTGGGATATCTGTGATTTGTTTGGGTGAAGAATTGTGCTCAGTCACATGTGCCAGGAAAGCATAACAGCCTTTCCTTAAGAATTTATGGGCTCGCATACAAGATATAATACCAAGTCTTCTACCAGCTCGTTCTCCTTGAACTACCAGTGTATTACCGTTAGGTAATGGAATACGGATCACCTTGTTTTGACACACAACTTCCGCTTGGTTATCAGAAAGCCAGTCCATACCTACAACAACATCAAAGCTCCCAAGCTCAATAGGAAGTAAATAAATTTTGAAAAGATGATCATTCAAATTCAAGGAACATCCTTGAATAACACTGTTAGTTTTGATCAACTTGCCGTTAGCAAGTTCAATAACATAAGGAGTTTCTAGATCTACCGTAGGCAATGAAATTAATGATGCAAATTCAGGAGAGATAAAACTTTTATCTGCTCCTGTGTCAAACAGAACTGATGCATATAGATTATTAAGAAGAAACGTACCAGTAACAATATTTGCATCATGTCTCGCCTCGGTCGCACCAATCTGAAAAGCTCTCCCCCTAGCTTCAGTTCCCGGATTGGTGTTATTGTTCGGACAGTTTCGTATGAGATGATCAGGGCTTCCACATTTGTAACATGACCGGTTGGTTTGAGTGGTTTGTCGTGGTGCTTGATTTTGTGGTTGAGCAGGAAAGTTGCAATATTTAGCATAATGTCCAACTCGGTTACAGTTCAGACAAACAGGACATGGTCCCGTGTGATGGAGTGGACACTTATTGCATTTGGGCGCCTGCCCAGTATAAACTTTCCTCTCAGAAATAGTAGTACCATAGTTTTTCACAGTTGGCTTGCTCTGGGTGATCTCAGCCGGAGCCTTCGCCTTGGTTTTGCCAAACCACTTTCGTTTGGTACCTTTCGACACATTCTAGGTACCGACATCACTACGACTATGAGCCGTCTGAGGTTTCAAAGACAGAGTACCACTCCTTACCGCCTCATTGGTAAGCTTAGTGGTCAAAAGAATCGTGTGTTTTAGGGTTGTAGGTTTAGCAGCAGTCACCATTCCCCGGATCTGGGGAATCAAACCCTTAATGTACTTCTCGATTAAAGCTGCTTCCGTAGGAAACATATCGGGAAGTAAACAAGTGAGTTCATGGAAACGATCGGTATATGCTAGACAATCAGCACCGATCATAGAGTGATTCCAGAATTCCTCCTGGAGTTTTTGAATTTCAGTGATGGGACAGTACTCTGATCTAATCAGAGTTTTGAAATCATTCCAGCCCATTGAGTCGACTGTGGCTGAACCCAAATTCTTGGCCTGGGTATTCCACCAGGTCAAAGCTGAGTCTTTCAAAGAACAGGCAGCATAAGACACCTTATGCTCCTCCAAACACTGACTGATTTTGAGCTTGGTTTCCATTTCCTCGATCCACCTTAAAAGACCAGCCGCTCCTTCTTTGCCAGTAAAAGTAGGAGGGTTACAGGAAGCAAAATACTTGTAAGTACATCCCTGTCGAGGTGGATCAGGAATAATGGTAGTTGTACCGGTGGTCTGATGGGTTTCTGGATGTCCACCAGTAACGTTTTGTTCCACATGGTTCCCACCAGAACCCGAAGTATTGTGTTGCTGTGTCAGAACACCACAAGTAGATAATTGTTCACGCACAATTCGAGCTATCATAGCTTCATTTGTTTCAGATCCGCTTGTACCAGCAGGTGGAACAATGCCTGCTCCAGGGTTCACTGGTGGAGTAGTATTCGTTTCCAAGTTCTCAGGTGGAACCACGTTCGCTTCCGGATTAACATGCGGATCCGGATTTGATTCAACATTCACAGGTGGGACTTGATTTTGTTCAGGGTTTGTAATGTTCTGAGCAGCTTTCTTAGCTGGTCGACCTCTTTTAGGAGCCATTAATCTGCTCACAAGCAGACAAATTCAGGTCAGTTTAAGAACATTAAAGATATAACCCGTTTTATCACATAATTTCAATCATATTCAGTTATACTGAAAATTTATATTGAAATGTGATTATAAAGAATATAGTATAACTACATGAATTTAGTCCAGACATGGTTGCACTACACACAGATCACACAATTGTTCGTAGTTATACTTAGTCCTGTTATTTCAAAAACATGTTAGAGTCTTACCCAGCTCCTTGCATTGCAACACATGTTTTTAGAGATATGTTCATACAGGACTAGGACATGTTCTCACACAAGTTCTCTGATATGTTCTCAGTTCATGCACTAAGTTCTCATAACAACAATAGATATGTTCTTGTACAGTATGGCTCTCGTACTGTATTTTAGTAACAGACATGTTCACAATTAGATACATTCACGTTTAGACATGTTCTCGTACAGTATGGCTCTCGTACTGTACTTTAGTTACAGACACATTCACAATTAGACACGTTCACAATTCAGACATGTTCTCGTACACTATAGCTCTCGTACTGTACTTAAGTAACATATATATTTGCATACAGTATTGCTCCCGTACTGTATTTCAGCAAAATATATATATTTTAGTTCGATATATTCGCATACAGTATTGCTCCCGTACTGTATTTCAGCGAAATATATATTTTAGTTCAACATGTTCTCATTTTAGTACATTCACATACCGTTATGTTCTCACACAAAAGAATTAATTATAGTTCATACACATAATTCATTATAACAACATAGTTCACACAACACTCAAATAGTACATTACACAGATCGATACACCAAAAACACCCATTTTATTACATCACTATTGTTTTAATATGTACAGACTACCGAAACAACACAAGGCACTACAAGCAAAAAAGAAAAGAACATAAAAGAGAACTCCTCCATCTACACACTGCTGATCTGAAGATCCCAGAATGATCTTCTGTACATACTCATCGCATAAAGTATGATAAGAAAGAAAGTATCATGGCCACCATTGCCATGACTACTGCCAGGATCATCATCCTGGTCTCGGTACTCGCCACTCCAAACCATTCCAAAAACTCTGTCGCTCTCTCTCTCACCCAAATCCATCGCTCAGTCACCAACGCCACTTGCCGCCAAAATGCAGCAAGCATAATCTGTACCCAGGTCATCCTCAATCTATCATCCATCGCGATCCTCCACGCTCGAGTATCGGTGTCCAAAGCCTTCACTTGATCCATCAGGGTCAAGTGAGAAGTGAGGATCTCTAATATGGTCATACGTGTATCCTCAACCGTAGCCTGACACTGCTGTAGAGTCTGCTGTGTCTCCTGCAAGTTCTGAGTAACTTGCTACAGCTGTGCTCTCAACTCTGCCTGATGGGAGGATTCTCCCACCTCATGTATAGTCGGTGGCTCATCTCGGGGAGCCATTTGACGTCTCGGGGGAAGGCCTGTCGTCTTGCGAGCTTGGCCTCGCATCCGCCTCAACCCGTCCCACTCAGGGACTCTCCGTGGAGAGGAGTCCTGTCTCCTCTCGGCAGAAATATGAACTAAAGGTGAATGACGTGGACTAGGTAGAATGGGGGCTGCTGGTGGTAGTACTGGTGATGGTGGTGGTGGAGTAACAGGTCTGGGGTCTGACGGTGTATAAGGTCCGGCAGGGGTCGCCTGTGAGGCTGCCGATGATGCCTCACTAGGACCTAAATCTGATCCTGCACTAGAGCTAGGTGTGTCATCCAACCTCAAATAAGGGAACCTCTGATAAATATACTGCTCAGCTGGATCGGCCATCGCTGTACAATCAAAATTTCTAATCAGTATCCTGACATAAATATTAAATAACAACATTTAATATGAGCATGATATGATGCTTTCTCCTATCTCATAGCAACTATTTGTTCCTTTAGTTATTAATGTTCCACTTGAATCAAATCAAACTAGAATGCACACGTGTTGCAAATTTCAGTTATGCTGGCCACTCATAACTGGAATTTGTACCACCTGATTATCCTGGCTTAATTCAAAACAAGTTTTGTTCATTTATAATGTTCGGTGCTCTCTGTGTTACTATACGAGCCTATGGTTATAGTCTAGGTCTCTAAGTCAACCTAATTCTCTATAACCTGTGGCTCTGATACCACCCTGTCACACCCCCACCCCTCGTCACCTCGTGTCTAGCCTGACGTCACTGAACCGGTTGCGGAAGCATAGTGGTGATGTCTCCGAGGTGAGGGGTGACTTACTTGAACCGATATCATAAGCACACAGATTAACTTAAAATAAATACAATACAGGGTTCCGTCATTACAATCAGTATCATAGTTTACAACTAAGTTTATTATACAACTGACTTATTTAATTACTAGTGTTTGAAGTGTTGCCTCACCGAGTGTCACTGTCTCCCTGCAAAAAGATTTAATTTTGAAACGTCAGCACAAAGCTGGTGAGTTCGACAGTTCAATTTAAAACAATATGATATGATAAGCACGTTCTCAAAAGTTCAGTTCTGGATAACCATGGGACCCGTATCTAGTTCCTTTCGGACGTCTAGTCTGTCTCAAGATATTACCCGTCGGTACATATCTTAGTGCCTCATTATCTTAATGTCTATCATACCATTAAGAAGTTCAGGAAACAGATAACAAACATTCACACAAGGGGAGATGCAACCCTCCCAGCGAATGGGGTGTCAACCAATAGTACTATCAATGTTTTCTGCTCGGCCACACATGGGTTCACTAGATACAGTTCAGAAATGAGGACTTTCAGTTCCATGATAGAGTTCAGTCTACAGGCAAAATCCCATGAAATCCCACAAAATCACATGAAATCACACAGATATCATTGATGCATATCATATGTTCAGACAACAGTTTACAGAGTTTCCCCGATGTTTATAAAAGATTAAAAATAAAAGGGGTTGTACAAAACTCACCTGATGATATATAGGTATAGCAGAGTATCACCAAACTGGTAGTACAGAGATGATTCTGCATTAGTTATATTTAATGAGTTATTTATGTTCTATTTTACTGATTAGATCTTTCTGAACATTCAATGTCAAAGACATTGCGTAGTAAGTCATCAAACCATTATTACATGTTTAATTGGTTAATTTAGTATTGTATCATACAATGTATGATAATGTAGGAACCTACATTGCATTAGATTCCTAATACAAGGTTGATGACATTCTTGATTAATCAGAATAATCCCAGATTAACCAAATAGTTAATGTTGTTGATTATGATACTGTAACAGTTTCTAAACAATTTAATGGCTTAGGAATGATCAATCCTTGTTATTGATTACCCAGTTATCATGAAATATCACAATGTAGCATCACAATAGGTGTAATAACCAAGTTTAACATACTAATCTGACTGTTATTATTAACATCAGATAATCGTTCCAATGAGTATGTTAATGATTGTGATTAGTTTGAAACACTTGGATTTAACCTTGCATTTCAAGGATTAACCCAACTAATCACCTACATTGTTATAATCAAATGGATTAAACAATTATAATTATGGGTAAGGTTTCATGCAAACCGGGCATTACAACGGATCAAAACAAGGATTTAACCGTTAAAACTTCGTGTTCTTTGTTTATAATCAATCCTAGCCATCATCTAGGCAATAATCAACAATCCTAACTATGTCATTACGTTCAAAATCAATATCTAATCAATCAAAATCAAACTAGAAGGTTTAAACGGATCATTACCTAATCAAACGGATATCTGCGGCTAAAACGACGATCAGAACTTGTAAACACGTTCACGGGTGCAATCGGTGGAGTCTGGCAGCTTCAGAAAGGGGTTTAGATGGTGATTTATGGTTGTTCTTCGGCTGGAAATGAAACAGAAGCGAGTAGATGTATTAAGTTTACATCTTGCATGAAATCTGATGAAGTAGATCAGATTGTTGCACCGCCACATTCGTCGCGTACCGCGACCAAAAGCCAAAAGGGGCTTCGCGTACCGCGAAGCTTTTCGGGAATTTCAGATATTTTGCAACCATCGCGTACCGCGGAGGATTCTCAATCCCTCCATCGCGTACCGCGATGGGTCCAGTCGACCAACACTTAGTAAATTTTTCTTCATTTTTTCGATTCCGGGCTATCTAGGACTCCGTTTTGAGCACGGTTTTCGCCCACATTCATCATTTCTCACCTACTATCATTTTGTAACAATTACAAGTACTAAAACAACGTGGATTTCTAGAACGATCAAATGTGTTTACGTCACTGATGACGTAATTCTCGTATGCAACTGTCACAATTAATAATCACTAACAAGATACATCACATAAATGAAAAAAGGGAAAATCTTTATTTGTTTTGCAATTCAAACTATGTTAGCATACATTTTGGTTTTAATTATAACTTATATATGGAATTGAGGTAGTAATCAAAATTAATCTTTTTAGTTCTTTAATCCTATAATAAAAGGAAATGCTTTAACATAAGCTACATCATCAGGAGCAAACAGAGTTTTAAGAATATGAATTTTTGAAAAGGGTTGATTATGAACCAAAAAATGCTAGCAGCCTTAAAATTACCTGCAACTTCAACTTTGAAGAGGGTTGATGTTACACTTTAAATGTTATACAACCCACACAAAATTACAAACAACCTCATCCTCATAACATGCATATCTTATTTCCCTAAAATCAAAAATTGTTTATGAAACAAAAATACAATCTTTACAAGAATCATAGATAAAATAACAATAAGGTGTCAAAATTCTATGATTAAAGTAGATGAATCTTACATGATGATTATATCTAAAACCATCTTTAAGAATAGTAGAAAGGTATGCAAGCCAAATATTTATATTATTTACATGTTATCCATAAGATATATGTCATCCAAAGGCAAATCAATTGGGCCATCAACATAGCTTAAATTCTTTTTTTTTTAATATTATGAGATGAAAACAAAAGCAAAGCTGCAAATTATTAATTCTGTGACAGTTTATGCATTAACGTTGTAAAAGTGAAAAACATATTGAAGTTTATCCCTGTCATAAGATGTCATCTGCATTTATAATAGAAAATTTGTTAAGATTGAGTTTCAATCAACTTATATAACCTGAAAGAGTATAGTGAAGCAAGCAATCTGAACACATTCCAATTTACAACCATTAAAACACAGAAGCTAGAATAAGAATAGCAGGGTTTAAAAGAAAGAAAATGCAGAGTTGAAAACACAGAAGCAATCCGAACACATGGCTTACTTATCCTCCTACTTCCCATGTGCTGAAAACCAATTTGAACCTGAGTTGATCCATGAGTTGATACATGAATAGATAAACGATATTGCCCAATGGCGCCATAGCGGTAAGATTGTAAGAACAAAAAAATGCAAAAAAAATCATAAACTCGCGTTGGGGTAGCTCATATTATATTTTAGTATATGCCTATTCTTGTATAAATGCAAGAAGAGAAATTTGTTTAATAGATATACATTTATGTGCTCAAATTTAAGTGTTTGTATGCTCAATTATACAAGTATAGAGTTGTGTATGATGTATGAATTAAATTTTAAAAAGTGATTATGGTGAACACTACAAACTTGATAGGTTTGCAGGCGGCTCATTCAAACACCGCATACACACATATGCTTGTATATATGCCTATGTATATACATGTATGTACTCATGCACACACATACATATGAACCAAGATAAAAAAAAATGACCCATTCTATAAAAACTATAAGAAAAAATTCAAACATCCAATTGTTCAATGCAAACAAAAGTCACATTTCTTTCTATCCGTTTTTCCCTTCAAAAATACCAATACTTTCATATAAAAACATTAAACACAGCCAAATTCACAACCCAGGCACATTTTATCGAAAAGTCATACATGCATATCTACAATAAAAAAAATCCTTATCTCAAATTTACTTATATCCTCAAAACAACAACTTTTATACTTTGAAAACATTTCATTCAATCAAATTCACAATGCTAACTCACTTCATCCATAATAAAGACAAATTTTTAAGTATATGATCACCCAAATCAGTCAGTTAGTAGGAACTTCAACACAAAAAAATAATAATAATAAAATTAAATAAATAACCATTATACCTGTTTAGCAAATCTCCATAACCAAACTGGAACCACCACACTCCCCAAAAATAATATGTTTTGTTTCTTAAAATACCTATTCATGTAATAGAGTTAAAGCCCTCTTTGCCAAAGATCTAATAACACACAATCAAAAACTAAATTTAAGTAAACTAACCACATTAATTGATAACTCTACAATCAGGCAACAAATGAGAGGGACTCACAAGTTTTTTGGCGAGGATCAAGTTGGATTGCGTGATCTAAATATGCAACAGATCCCACTTCATCATCCTAAATTATAAAAAAACAAAACAAACCCTAGATTGAAAACAATAGAAATTAAAGAACCAGATGAAGAATGAGTTGTGTAAAACCTGACGAAATAGGATCAATTCCCGTCGAATCGCGATTAGGGCTTGGCGTGATGAATCGGATTCTGCGATTGATATTGATTTGGCAAACGCAAGAGTAGCAGAGGATCGGTGGAGACAAAAATTGAAGAGAAGCAGCCTTCTTTAAAGGTGAAATCCGAATTTTTGAAATTTGAATGTGGAGCCATTTCTCCTTTATTCGTGTATGCTGGGTTCTGAAACGATGAATCCAAGACAATAAAGGCTGCCTCTTTCGTCTTGGTGCTTCAGAGTTTTTCATGTGTTGAAATTTTGAATTTTGGTTGAGAAAAATTCTAAACAAGGAAAGAAAATCAACCACGAGCCCTGTGCTTGAAAATTAGCATGTGAAGATTTCTTGGTTTGGGGTGTAGAAGACGAAGAAGGCAAAGAAAGTTGAGGAGGATGGGAAAGTAGGGTAACCAGATGTGTATTCAATATATGGGAACCAGACATGTATTAAACGATCACTGCATTAAATTGTTGTACCACAAGCTTACCTAGTTGTACATTTCTTAAATTTAAGACATTGCAATACTCTCTCACCAATATCCATTATATATAGTAGTAAGATTATATTGAATAGTAAATATTATATATGTATATATATAAAAAAAAGAAGCTCTTTTTATAGAGAAGATAACGGTGAGTGATTTTGTAAGTAATTTTTCCATTATTTTCATAACATATTTGTATATATTTTGTATGATTTAATGTTTTATGAAAAATTTGTGTATAGCTCGTGATGAGAGATTTGATTTTGTTATGTACCTTATGCTTTTGCAAATAATATATAATATCCGTTATCAGGAGTATGCTGTGATTACCCGCCGCAACGCGCGGCAGGAAAAAACCTAGTTTATACAAAATGGTAAAAAGGTTATCCATAATCTTCAATCATAGAAATAAAATTAAGTGACATTTTAATCCTTACTAACTCGATCTTGTCAGCCCTGGAAACAAACATGCATGAACCATTTCACGAAATATATGTCGGATTGTCCAAAGTCTAGGTAGTTGGCTGTTGACCATAAAGTTGAAAAATAATCTCAATGAAGCCATGTAGGTGCAATATTCAGAGGTGGGGCATGTAACTTTCCAAAAATTTCTCATTTGTCACTTAACAATCGAACTTTGTTTATTTCCTTTTTTTGAGGACCAACAAATCAAATATTTTTCAATTCCATTTTTTGCATCCTTTTTTCCCTCTCATTCAAATTTGTTTGCTTCCTCGTTAACTTCCTATTACTAATCATGATACAAGTTGGATCCTAGATGTAAAAATATAAGATAAGAAGGTAGATCTCGTTTTCATTGAAACAAATGAGATTATAACGGATATAAAATATTCAATTAAAAAAATTAACCAAATTTTCCTAACTTAAACGCAATCAAAAAAACTGCATATGTAAATATATAAGCTACAAAAAAGGGCAAATCCAACCAATCTTGTTTATACAATAGGAAGTGCCACTTGCTTATCTCTCAAATAAGGTTTATCTCTCCAATGAATCAAACTGGCAAAAGGTTCTTTTTATTTTAAAAAAACTGTAACATTGAATATTTTAAGAATTATTTTACATATACTTGTATATATACACACGACTATATATATATATTCACAAACACATGTATAAATTCGTATGAATAAATAAACTTTGTTTACTAATAAATACACTATTATTAGTAAAAAAAATTATCATGAGTTTATTTTTAAGATTAGAAATTGCCGATCCTGATAGGTTTTAAATTTTCTCTTTAAAATCAAGTTTTCATAATATATATGTATGTATGTATGCATGCATATATGTGTGTATGTAAGTATGCATGTGTGTATGCATGTAGTATGTGTGTATGCATGTATATATGTATGCATGTGTGTGTATGCATGTATGTATGTATGTATGTATGTGTGTGTATGTATGTAGCATGCATGATGCATGCATGCATGCATGTATGGTTGGTTGGTTGGGTTGCGTTTCTGTTAGAGCTACATAGTATTTATAAATAGGAGAAAATGCTTTAAGAATGGTTTTAATTGTGATATAATATAACCAAAATTTTTGAAATTTTGATATATTTAAGATTTATTTAAAAAAATGCTATATATACATGAACATGCATATTGAAAAGGTGCTACTTATCATTTTACAATTTATCAAGATGAGCTTTTATAGCTTTCGTGCTTCTTTCCTTTCTATCATTTTTCTCTCTTGCTCTCATTTGCTCTGTGTTGAAGGGTCCAAGTTCGGGCGGGTATGATGTCGGGTCGAGTGATGCCTAGCTATCTCGAGTTAGGTTACACCTTACTATCCCGGGTATGAAACCTATCTGCAACAACATAGAATATCTACGTTAGAGGGCCCGAGGGGGTTTTCCCCCGAGGGCACTCCGACGCTCAAGTCAGTATCTTTATGAAGAATATATAATCGTATAGACAACTAATTATAAAAGATAAGAGATATGAGAAATGTGGGTGCCAGGAAGGCTAGGAGAGCTGTAAGGAAGGGTTGTCTTGGTCTTTCCAGGAACCAAGACCTTACTTTAAACCTGGTTAGCAATATATGTAAGAAGTAAGGCTGGAAGATGAAACACCTGGTTATAGTTGGCAAGTTGGCAAGACCAACTCGGTCGTATAACTCACGCTGAGGTATTTACTTGCTGGGTCTTGGTAGGAGGCCAGGAGCTACCGTTCCTTGCTATCCGGCTACGGCAGGAACGACGCCTTGCTATACTTCAGGAGGAGACCTCCTACGACCATGCTCGGACATCGGGATCAGTCACCGGTAAGTTGGAGATGATATATAGACGAAGGTGAGAGTAGAGGTGAGAGCCAAGATTGAATGTGTGTCTCCTTTGCTGAATGCCTTGCTCCTCTATATATAGTGCTGGGAGTCCTGGGAGCCTGTGCCCTCCCAGATTTACTCCCTTCCTCTTTGGGTGTCATATCTTCTTGGTATCCAGGCATTTTCCTTGATTACCGTGATTAGTTCCTTTTTGGTGTAAGAATGGTACTGTTGCTATATGTTGCTTTCTGTCAGCCCTGCCATTTCGTGAAACACCATCTTTACCCTTTAGACACAAGATGGCTTCCTTTGTCACCTTCTAGGCTCCTTTTACGCCTTTATATGTACGATCAGGTTTATCTGACTCATGTGTGCCCGGCCGTCTGGCTGTCTTGCCTTGTGTCGTTGGATTGTTTAGCAAGTTAGTCAGGATATTTCACTTGTCCTTGCCGTCTTGGTAAGTCAGCCCGGACGTTCCATTTTCTGCAGTGTTCATATTTTTGACAGGATAGCCAGGATACTCTATCCTACGTCATCACTCTGAGGCTACAATTATTAAAAGAGGAGTAAAAGTTGGGCTGATTCTATCGCCAACTAAATCACCACTATCCACATCATTGATGACTTCATGGGGTGGTTGGGCAAGCTGGGATAATCACGATTCCAACAAGAAAAAAGGTACTTTGTTTACTAACAATCTCTAAATTATAAAACTAATTAAGCGAATAATCCTATGCACACAAATGCATCAATATGTTTGTTTGTACAGTCTAAAAAATGTCAAATATGTTTTTGTATCTTGTGGATCTCATTTTTCTTAACAATAGCATCTCCTCCGCCGCGCAAAATAAGGCGATTGGAGTCAAAGGCGTAACTTGAGGCTAGCCATCTGTTTCTCAAAATCATGAATCAGTGTAAGGAATACAGATCAAGAGAAATATGTTAAAAACATGTTTTGTCATTAATTACGTAATTTTTGGCTCAAGTATCACCTTATTTAGTTGGTTTTAAAAAAAAATAGTTGTGCATATGTTTTTATAATGTATGTGTTATAGATTCCGTGTATTATTATAGCTCTGATTATATTTTCTATTTAAGTTTTAAGTTAATATGACTGTTGTTTGAACATTAGTTATATCCTTTTTATTAAACTTCATTTTCAGAATATGTTGAAATGATTAACTATCTTTATCGGTTGAATGTTATGTGGTAACAATTTTTAAAGATGTTGGCAGTTCCATTTGCTCTCTAAGTCAGATCACTTGTTATTTCATAAGGAAATGAATATGTTCACTAGTAAACTCTAGCTTATTGTATACGCATAATTATGATGTTAATATGATTAAATTTATATAAAAGGGGTATAAGTTGTGGCAGTTCGACTATTAATATATAAACTTAGATGAAGAAAAATGTGTTTTAAAGGTATATGTATAAATATAAAATTTTATTTTGGTTTAAAATAGAGCACTAATAAAAAATAAAACGCATTTAAAGGGTCATAAAAAGAAATAAATAAGTACATATTAGACTAGCATATTAACCTGTATACTGCATATGGTTTTATAAAAAGATTAAAATATAGAAAATTAAAACATGCATCACAAGGCTCTTCACTTTAAAGAGACAAATAGGAGGGATACAGGTTGTTTCCGAAGTTGATATGCTTGGTCTTCCTGTTGAGAGCTTGTCCAACATTGCAGTATTTCCTCTCAATAACCCTCAAAATTTCTTTAGTGGATCAATGATAACCAAGGCGGTGAAGAGATAATTAATTGGTTGTAACGAAGACCAAGTGTATTGGTTGCATCAGCTTAGGAGGAGAGTGAAGAACGGTGCTTACCAAAACCACATCTTCGGTGTAGCATCACTCCACACAAATTCAAACCTCCCATGAAAGTACAAGAAAGTTGCTAAACAATAGAATTATTCCTAACAAGTATTCAGTCCTCGAAAGGAACAAATACCTTAAGTTCAGTTATATATTTATTAATTAAATGCGTTGTATAGTCTTAATTTTTTTATTTTTCGTTTTATACCATAATAATTAAGCAAAAAATCTATTCATTTGTAATTTGCATATTGCTAAAAGCATACAGATTTGAAATTAAGGTATTTGAAATATTAGTTTAAAGAAATATACTTTGAGTTTAAAGTAATATGTTTTTGTTTGTATTTCTCTTATAATTTCCTAACTATTTGTGAGATCCTTCTGACAGATAATTCCACATATGTTAGCTTGTTAAGAGGAAATCCTTGCTAAATGTTATTCCGAGTCTTCAACCCGATCTAACACACATCCCTAATGGGAAACTTGTACATGAGTCACTTCAACTATATCTAACCAATACATACATGAGGAAACTCACTATTAGGCTATCAGGTATGCCCCTTGACCCACTCACTCCACATATGCGCCACATAGGCACTCACCACAACCACCCACCCCACCATTTTGGTGGAAATACCCCATTATCCACTCACTCCACGTCATCATTCATTTATATATATACATGTGTGTGTGTCTGTGAGAGAAAGAGAGAGAGAAATAGACATCGCGCCGTGGTTCCATTCACGCCTCCCCCTCCCACGCCCACTCACGCCCCAAGGGGGGCGGTGTGCCACGCCCTCTCACGCCCCTCCCACGCCCACTCCCATGGCATACCGTATAGTCTTATGGTAAAACACCTCCAAAGTTAAGATTAAAACATGGGACCTCAAGAATGCTAAGCTTTATCCCTCATTCTCTATGTTATAGAACCATTGATAAAGCCTTCAAATTCAAAAGATCTCAAATTTGGATTAATAAATTACAAGCTAGAATAATTTATAAAGTATGAGCAACAAAATCATCTAAGGGTAACATTCAAGTGAATAGCATCTCTTCTTTAAATGTAAATGTTATAAACTGAATATATAGAATAGACACCGATGCCAGTCACTAATCCTTCTCATTTTTGTTACTGAGTTTCATATAACATTCATCTACTTTCTAAATTTCTAACCTTATAAGCATGTTAAATTAAGTTAGTTTCCGTAGGTGAGTTTATAATTTAAGTTAAAGACTTTCGAAATTTAAACATAATTATGATCAAAATAGTTGTAATAAACAACTAATTCCATTTAACTTAACCATCATGAATTCAATCAGTAAATTAAGCATATAACTATATAAGTGTCTTGGGCCACATTTGTCAGTAAATTAAGCATATAACTATATCATTCATCTTTGTCAAGTACAAAAGAAGAAAAGACACCAAGTCTTTTGACAGAACATATACTATAAAGCTCTTAACAATAGCTTTAAAAGAACTGATTACGATAGAACTTAATTTTTAGAGTTAAGATATGATGAAGAAAGGACAAATGCTTTTTTAATAAATTTACAAACAATACATTTTATAAATTTTAAGTGAAATTGATTTCAATTTCTTTATAGATTCTAACACTCTATAAACAGAGTGCATGTGAACCAAACAAATACAAATAGTCACACATAGAGGAATTAATGATCAAATTTTCATTTGTGAACACGAGTTACCTAACTTTAGGATAAACAAAAACATGCCACAAGTTTATATGTTTTATTGAAGTTGTTTATCAGAAGATCTTTCTATAGATGCATTTTCAATAAATGTTGAATAATTTTCCGTGCAAATTAAAGTCAAACATGTATGTTCAACTAACAATATATGTGAGGCTACGTTCAACCATAGCACGATTTTCTTGGTACACTTTCACAACCCCAAGCCAACAATAACCATCATTGATTGTCGCCATAGACTTTTAGCTATGTTGCGTGTATACTAAGTTCCAAATGATTAAAACTATGAGTAGTCGGTATATATTGATTTATATATGTATATTGAATGTATAAAATATAAACTTGTTTTTACATGCGAAATATACGAGGTTTGCATAAAATTATCACCGAGAATGATTAGCACCTATGTGATAATTATCAATCACAAATGAAATTGTCACATAGATAGATTATGTGTGATAATACCATATGCGAGTAACTTTTCACCAATTTTGTCTCTTAAAAGAAAAAAAAAAATCACCAAAAAGTCAACGTGACTACTAACAACACTTTAAACAATTTTTCTCTTAAAATTTAATTTCCATCATTAATTGAGATATTTTATGGTTAAACACTCTTTTAATATAATAACTTTAAAAACACACATACTTTATTAGAAACATTATATTACACCGGTTGAATACACATAATGTTAAATGCTTTGTAATAAGGTTTTCAAAATTATAAAACGACATTTTTAGTTAGGAAGAATTACATATTTCATTTTTTAAATTCGTAAAATTACATATTTCATAAGATACAAACTTTTAATACATACTACACGATGCTATTCTTGCATGATTTAAGAAAATATATAATTTTGC
The DNA here is from genome assembly GCA_009363875.1 of Mikania micrantha. NCBI lineage: Eukaryota > Viridiplantae > Streptophyta > Magnoliopsida > Asterales > Asteraceae > Mikania > Mikania micrantha. The sequence continues at coordinate 28,096 of SZYD01002561.1, forward strand.
AATTTAATAATGAAAAACATGTAATGCCCCTTTTAGTTAAGATAATTACAAGTTATGAATACCATTGATTTCACATTTTTTATGTGCTAGATACATATTATCGTGTAAGAGTTCTAAATGAATATTTAAGATACACACGCAGATAGATAGATATATCTATACTACTTTATAATGAATATTGGTGAGATGTAAATCAAGAGTCTTAAAATTAAGAAAAATACCACTCGACAAGCATGTGGTACAACCAATCTAAGCATAAATCCACTCCAGCATTTTCTTAAACCTTAAAACCGATCGAAAGCCTGGTGCACGCTTTCCATCTCCCCCAAATTTCATTTTCCATTCTCAGCATCCACTCTCCAATCCAGGTAATTCGTTCTATTGACCACTGTTCCTCTTTGAATCTTCTTACCCTAATCTGTTAAAATCTCAACCAGGTGAATGGGATTTCATAAGCAGATCTTGAAGCAACCAATCTTGGCATACTCGCCAATGATGCATCAACAAGTTATCTTCACATTTTGGCTCCAAAGTGGTAAGCATCTTATCCTCTTTTCTTCGATTTTGAATAGATAGAACCGGTTTTCTTCGATTTTGGCTCCAAATTCAAATGTTTGAAATGTTTGATTTCTTCTTTAAATAGGATGCCGCTCATCAATCGAACCCCATCCCTCTTTCGTTTGCTGCTCTTCATTGTCGATATGTTTCAGAATAATTTTTAACCTAAATTTTGTCCATAATTTTTAACCTAAATTTGGCTCTTTGAAGCTGACACAGAAATTAGAAAGCCTCTATAATCAATATGTATCATCTTTTTGTTAATAGTTCTGTTCTTTGTTCTTAATGTTCATTTTTTTATCAAATTTTAACTGTACACTCAAGTTTATATGTATGTGTTTATGTATGGCAGTAAATTATGTCTACGTATTCAGTTATATATATGTCAAGAATGGAGATTCAGAGGCAAAACTAATGTAAAATTCATAAAAACTTCATTCGGAGTTCCAAAACTAATGTAAAATTCATGAAAACTTCATTCTGAGTTTCTTGAAAGCAGATTTTGCAAAGGAATAAAAAGAGTCGGCAGTTTCTTTATTTCAGGTTGATCTCCATCTTTAATCTTTTCTTTGTTAATAGGGGTTGAAGTTGAGCATAATTTTAATTTGAGTCTTTGATTTTTATTTGTTTATCCTTTTTGGTCAAGTGGTATTTTCTTCAACCTATGCGTTAGTTGAAGACATGTTGGACCTCATTCACGGACTATTGCAACGGAAACTACAGTTGCTACAAAAGGTTGATTTTTGACCTTCTACAAGACATTAAAGTTTGTTACATTTGGGTGTAAAGATACTAATTTAAGCTGGCAGCAACAATGAAAGTTGCATTTGATATTGCAAGGTAAATCTATCTTTAATGTTTTTACAATACTAATCTAAATCTTTGAGCAAAATGTTTTGGACATTAATGTTTGATAATACTTGAACATGACTGCTACATAGAGCCAAAAGCTTATACCAGTCCCATGTTACCTTTGATTAGACAAAAAGTTAAACAGGTCTGGGTCACATAACTAATTTAAAGTTATAGCATCAACCTTTATGACATTTTCAGGATTAGGATTTCAATTTGACCAAAGAGCAAGAACGGTGGGTTGTTGGCTTTTATGCTATTTGTGACTTTTGTTTAAGTCGCTCTATGACATTTAATTTGTAGGTTTATTGGTCTGTGTGCTGACTTGAGTTTAAGCTGCTACAACAATTGAGCCAATTGTCAAGGAATGTCAAATTTTGGCTGATAAGGAGAAAATATGATTTACTTATAAAATAAATAAATTTAGGGGCGAATTAATAGAACAATAGCCTACATTACTGCATTGGTCCGGTTTATGTTTTGGGTTACCTACTTTTTTAGCCGTGAAAGAACCACTAAAGCTTCAAAACTTTCTAAAACTGGTCTGTTGGTGTACACAGTTCTTTCGGTTAAATTTTAAATTTTGTTCAAAATCAACAAAGAATTTCTCATTTATTTAGATCTAGCTGGATCTATGATTACAACCTAATATAATTTTAGTTTTGAGACATTGAGAGAAAAGAGGATGAAGAATGACAAGAAAGGCAGATCTAAGTTTTTATAATTTGAGGTATTTCATCTTTGTTTTTAATTTTCATAATTTGAGGCTTGAGTTTGTGAAATTGGTGCCATTTGTAATTTAAGTTGCATTTAGAACAAGTAGACTAAATGAAACTTGGAACGATACAAAAACACGGTGTTCTTACCGGTAGTCACTGCATGTTTTTAACTTTGGTTAAATCTTTGCTGATTTCAGTTTGATGTGTTAAACGACAAAGCATGGGATGAATATAATTTGGTTAGATTCCAAAAGGGTCTATTTGGGAATTGGGATATGTTTTATCTCCAACAGTTCACAACAACTAATTGTATTTGAGATATGCATTTTACTTTTCTTTTTTATTTATTATGTTTAGGGTTCTTACATCCTAATATCCATTACAGTTCAAAAAATTATCTTTTTCCATTTAGTCACTGCAAGTATTTAACTTTGGTTAAATCTTTGTTGATTTTCAGATTGATGTGTTAAACGACAAAGCATGGGATGAAGATTATAAACGTCTTTTTGGTAAGATTCCAAAGTTCTTCAAGATAATAGGCCACTTACCACTAGGATGTCAGTACACAAAAATCTGTAACATTTACCTTTGGCATTTCAACAAAATAATTGACGTTATGAAATGGAATTATTGACAACGGCTTCAAAGGGAGGGTCATGCCTCGTCTTCTAGAGTGTGTTTCGGATGTGACTGGTGAAGCACCCGCTGCAGAAATTGAAAATTAATTTTATAAATATTCTCTTCATCACACAAATGCAAAAGCACAAAGATTTATAAAAATTCTAGACTATTGTTAAATATCAAAGTTAGGGGATAACAAAGAAGTAAATTAGTAATAGAGAAAGTTGTACGTCACAACCAAAGCAACAAAATTCAAGTAGCGCTACCAGTGAGCATAAAAAGTAACTGTAAAACTAACTAACTTGCTGTTATTGTTGAAGGTGGAACAATCTGTGCATTGAGAGCTACAGGAGGCAACTACGCATACCAGCATATTTACATTAGATTATTATAAAACACATCCAAACATTAATAAACAAGCATTTACGTTTAAGATAAGCCAAAGTCAGACTATTGTATTAAAAAAACAGAGCATAAAGTAGCAAGGAACAAATGGTTGACTTTGTCTGGTCAAAGATTTAGTATTCCTGGGGTTTTTGGCAACTGGTTTCGTGGGTTGGTTTGGGTCATTCATCACTTGGGGTGGTGGTATGGGAAGCCTATGGGTTGTTATTATGGGGGAGAAATCAAGTGATGAATACGAACATGTGCAGCTTGAACGGAGTCAAGTGGCTTTGGATCAGCTTGTGCAGGCAGCAGATGACCTGTTGTACTGCTTGGGTGCAGGGTTGTGGGGAGCTAGGGGCCAATGACACAGGCAGATGCTGGTGTGGCTTGGCTGGGACACATGCGCGGCCCATGGCTGGCATGGTGGTGGCACATGTTTGCTCCAGGCCGGACACTGTCTTTGGCATGGCTATAACACTGGAACGGCTTAGGTCTGGCACGGATGTGACGCTGGAAAAAAATATGATTGGGAAACCGCAAAAGGTCAAATATGGTTCTTGTGGGTAATGTTTATTATTTTTTTCAACAAGATGTTCTAATAACTCTTGATGTTTGAATTTTCATGTTTATATTAATGGTACCAAAAAGGAGGTTTAGTGTGAATAGTATGTTATCCTTCATTCTTAATTAATCTAATTAACCTTGATTATTAAATTGTTTATGTTAATAATCGGATCTTAGCTTTTAGGGTGTTAGGAATGATGGAATTTGAGTTGAAGTGATATAGTTGGCAAGGTACTTAGCATGAAGAGCAAAGCAACGTACAATTTTTTGATCGAGTTGAACTTAAATATTTGCCTAAGTACAATTTTTTTCTTATTATCATGTGGTGACATGCGATATATGATTTATAATAACCTTAGATCAATTAGAGTAGTTGTTTACATGCAACTATGCAAGGGAAAAATCTCCAAATGTGCTTAAGGAGCACACGTAGTTGTACATATACATATTCTGTTTTTCGCATTTTGCAAAACTGAAAATGAATCACCATTTTGTAAAGAATTTTGATTTTAAAATTTTAAAAAATCTTTTGTTAATTTTTCAACTTGTTTGAAGCATGTGGGAAATAGTTGCAAACGAAACAAGCGGATATACAAAAAGCCTCTAGGTGAAGTGGGTTTTGAAACAATATTATGGGTTGATTTTACTTATAATGTTAGACTTATGTACACTCTTTCAACTTAAGATGCTTATCTTTAAAAATGAATATGAGCAAGTTTACATTTCGTAAAGAAATTACGATTTTAGAATGAGTCATGCCAAATTTTTTTTAGAACTCTATGACCATAATCTCATGTGTTTAAAAGTAACTTTTTTAAAAATAGGGTGTTATAACATGTGATTTGGAAATGGGTTGTCATCGCTTAATCGTGCGGGTTTTCTTTTTTACAATATCATTGTGTTTATAACTATTTTTTTTATTTGTGTATATTAATTTAGTGGAATTTTGTAAAACTCATGGCATTGATAATCCACACAGAACTACATACATAAAAGAAAACTATCGAGAGCATTATCAATATCACAAAAATAGTGATAAATTAGCAAAATACGAACATCGCGTTGTATATTGTCGTTGCCGCCGCCGTATCGCGCGGGTTTCCGACTAGTATATATATATATATATATATTGATTTATAAGAAACTATTTAATGTAACAATCATTTATGTATGAAATTTGCTTATGTGTTGTTGGCGACTTACATATATAAATTTAAGGTAAATTATGAAATGATAATACATATATTCTTTTATAAAAATATTATGTCTACTATTGAAAAGTATGTCTAATTCTTACTAAAAACTTTTCTATCATATATATATTATGGGGTCATCCAATAATAAATAAAAAAGTTGATGTTTAAGTTAAATTTAATGTGTTCTAGAATTTGATCCGAAAAAAATAAATACTACATCTACAAAATATTAAACCACAAGTTTTAATCTTTAATCTTAAGAAATTTTATAATAGATCTGATGTAAAATTTGGTTAAAAAAATAAAATTAATGAAAAGAGAATAAAGTTATAACGTTAGAAGAGTTGTTAAACTTCTTATTTGACTAAAATAATAAAACTATATTTACTATTATATCATTTGATTAAGAAATCAAGTCTAGAAAACAAATAAATAGAAGATTGTCCAGTTTCAACACAAGTTTGTATCTAACGTAATCTACACGTGTAGGTTAAATTAGATACAAAGTTTGTTAATATTGTTTTTAGAATTCAAGAGAATAAACAAATATTATTGCAATTTTATTCGATTGTGAGACACATTCACATTCAATATAACCAAAATCAAAATTAATTTAATTAAAAAAAACTAGATTAAAAGAGGGGCCAGACATTTTGTTTTAAAGAAATGAATTATAATAAATTAAAATTTAGGCTCAATCTCAACAAATGTGTTCCATAAATATCTAGACTACTTTATAATGAGTATAGGTGAGATGAAATTCAAGTGTCTTAAATTTAAGAAAAATATAAGTTCACAAGCATGTGGTACTACCCATCTAAGCCTAAATCCACTCCAAGGTTTGCTTAAACGTTGAATACGAATGAAACCCTGGTTTATGCTTTCCATCTCCCCCAAAATTCCTATACCATTCTAGGCATCCACTCTTCAAACCAGGTAATAGTTTGATTGATCATCGTTCCCCTTTGATTCTTCTTACCTTAATCGGTTAATATCTCAACCAGGTGAATGGGATTTCAGAACCGAATCTTGAAGCAACCTATCTTGATATGCTCGCCACTGAAGCATCAACGTAAAACTGGTAAGCATCTTATCCTTTTTTTCGTCGATTTTGAATCAATAGAACCGGTTAGAGCAAATTATGAAGAAAATTGGCTCATGTTTGAAATCTTTGATTTCTTCTTTAATTAGGATGCCGCTCTTAAAAGAATAAGAGAGCGCCGAGAGGGTTCTGGAAGCCACGTCTTGTTTCATCGTAGATGAGGGAAATTCTTGGTGGTAGAAACGAAATCCCCTGCAAAGAGGCTCTCAAGATGATATGGGCTGATATCAAAGAAAATGGTCACCAGGTAAAGCTTTTTTTACTCAAGAAACCCTAACTTACTTTAGATTGCAATCGACTTGAACAGTTTATATGAAACCTTATACATATAACATTAAGTTTTATGTTCAGTAATAGTTGATGATTTTGGTAGTGATTTCAGGTTTTTGGTTATTTTATTCAATTCTAACTTAAAATTTTAAACTTGTGAGTGTGTAGTGAATTCATGATCCAGTAAATAAAATGGTGATTGTATGTGACGATTAGCTTAAAAAAATCTTTGGAGAAAGGGATGAGGGTGGATTTCTTGAGATATTTGCAAAAAAATGATTATACATGTATTAGATAATATCTGGTTATTATTATCATTATAAATTTCATGTTATTCCATGTATATGTTTATCTTAAAGATTGTGTTTATATCATTTAGGAAATAATGTGTTTATTTTAAATGTTATTCCATGTATAATCCTTTTTTCTCTTATGTAGGTACGATGCAAGTGAAGGGAGTGGTAACCGAGAAGAGAATGTAGCATCTAGACCACTAGAACAACTATTGTTGCTAGATTCAATGGAAATCAAGTATTCAAAGGCAATCCAAGTATTCAATTTTTTTGAACGCTACTGAATACTGATATATTAAAACTACTTTATGAACCAGTCAAAACTGGCAAATTGTTAATCAAGCTGGTTTAGTTTATTAGCTTCTCGATGATAAGATCAAAAGTAGGTATAGTTTATTAGTTTTCACCCAATACTTCACGTGCCCATTATCTTGTTTATTACTCATTTCGTGTATTGGGTTTCGAATATATATATATATATATATATATATATATATATATATATATATATATATATATATATAACATGGCCTTGATTATCAGTTTATAATAGTAATTATAACATCTTCTTTCAACAGTTTGCTGTGTTCTGTGCTTTAGAGACGAAATCTGCCTATTTTTGTTCATGATTTAAAGAAAATATATTGAATTTAGTTGAAAATCGTTTTAGTTCAACTATAGTAAATAATAAATATGTATAAACTATGACCCCTGCTTTGGAAATTGGAGATGGGTTCATGTTAGAATGGAAAGAAACAATTTAATGCTTCTTATGCAGTTTGTATTGATGTTTATAGATCAGAAGTAAGCATAATCAAAGTCATAGGTCTCTTAGCCTCTAATGGATCCGTGACTTCACAACGAATCTATTACCAGTATTATGACATGAGAGAAAATCAATTCCTCAGTCCAGTTAATAGAAACAAAGGGTACAATTATAATCAGTGTCTGAAGATTAATATCACCCATGTGTCGTTTACCAAACCTGACTGATGCAGCCCTGTTATCGGTCATATGATACCAGCCAATGATAATGTTACGAATAACGTACCGACCTCAATCGCCTGCGCATTTAAAATCAAAAGATTAATTTCTCAATGTTATCTCATTATCATCTCAGTGTTAATAACAAAGTGTTATAAGATCACATCTTAATACACTTAGGTTATTTAAATGATTTGATGATTCCATGAAGTTATGTTATCATGAATCATCCTAGATTTGTAATAGTTCTCATTGCACACATAAGCATACACATTGATATGATAATAAAGATAAAACCTTTATTATCTAGAAAGCATGATAATTGCAATAATGTACTAAAACTTTTAAAATAATTAAAAGAGTTGGTATGTTTCTCAGCCCCGCTTTTAAAATCAAAAGACTATAAAAGGGGCATATGAACTCACCTTGTGGTTGTAGTGGTTGACTAAGAAATCAAGAAATGCACGCGCTCATTGTTGTTGCGATGATGTTGTAATCAAAGCCCGTGTTGGATTCAATGCTGTTTGTATCTTATACGTACGAATGATTATTTGGTAGGTTAACACTAAAGTTGGTTAACTTTTATAAAAGTCTTTGTCGTTTGATTTGCCCTAGTCCCTTGTGATGAACATGCTAACACTTAGTCAATAAGTTAAAGCTTAGTATATTGTAATGTCTTTTGTTTACATGTTTTAAGCTTGACTTAAAACCTTAACACATTTCATGAATTTTGAAATCATAATATTGTGTACGTATAACTTAGGTTTTTGTGTTAAAACTTGATTACTACCCTTTGGTTAACTTAAAATGATTATTATCACTTAAGTGTGTGATTATAAGTATCTTGTTCTAAAACTTAACCATTTAACCATATTACCAAGAAGTTTAGAAACTGTTATAACAACTTAGTTAGAAAATTTAGTTAACACTTTTATGAAAACCCTAATATTAAATAAAGAAAATGTAGTTTATTTAACCTCCTTTGTTATATTGTAACCCCAATTTTGTTTATAGAACACTTGATTTTATAGTTTAGGAGGGTTTTAAACCTGGTTTAACAACTATCGATGGGCCCTAACAACAATATCGATGGATCACATGTGGCTGTAATATCTACGGTTGACACTAGTTAATATCTACGGCTTACTTTTGATTCAAAGTTAGAAATTCAGAAGTGAGGCTGTCGACATTGTTAGTGTCGACACTTAACAA
>SZYD01002562.1:0-32957 GCA_009363875.1 Mikania micrantha
GGAATGAGTCTTCTTCCTCATTCAACCTCTTCACCTCTCTCCTCTAAAAACCCACCCACGTCTCACTTTCTCTCTTAAAATCTCTTCCACTTCTCTCTACAAGAACTCACTCAAATCTCAACCATTTTGAGTGTTTTTGGTGTCTAAACGATCCTCACAACTTGGAGAACACGAAAGTACAACAGGATCGGGGCTTGAATCCATCGAAATCGTGGTAAAAATCATGTTCTTGCTTCGGTTTTAGGGTTTCAAAACCCTAGAATCGAACCATACTTTGGCCGGCTAAACCACCACAAAACTTAGGGAAATCTCTCAAATACACTTAGAATGTTGTAGGAACAACCAACATGACAACCCTTAGTGTTTTAAGCTCACAAGCCATGGTTGCTTAAGGTGAATCTCGATCGGCCGAATGGCACACACAGGTGGCCGAATGGCCTCAGCCGAACCACCCAACTCATTCGCCGAAAAGGCTGCTGGCAGAAGCAGCTCCTTTGCCAACACTCCTTCGATCGGCCAGCACAGTCCCCATTCGCCCATTCTCTTTCGGCATAGGCTCATTCGCCCATCATCTCACCGAAACAGCATCATTCGGGCCATGTCTTCAATCGGCAACTCCTTATTCGGCCAAACCCTCATTCGACAAACCTTCATTCGGCCTAACAGTTCTCAGTCGGCCCAGCACTTATTCGGCCCATTGTTAGGTCCAAGCTCATATCCATTTGACTAGGATCGAGTTGTTGAATCAATGGTTAAGGTGATGAGTTACATGGGAAGTAACCAAGTATGTGCGTGTGCATGCACTTTATGGAGTGTGTGTGTGTGCATGGGTTTGGGTTACAAAATACATGCATGAAATCTACTTTGTGTGTGCATGCCTAGAATTCAATTTTTGGTGAGTCACATGGGAGATATCTAATAGAGACTAATCATGGAATTTGCAACACGATAATAAGATTAAATCAATAAACAAGTGGGGAGGTCTTAGTCTAAACTACAAGGAGTTACTAAAGGAACCCGGGATTCGGGTTTTCATTAACAAGGATTTTCATAAATCGCCTCATGAACTAAATATGGGTGGTGATACTATTGGGTTCAAAACATTTGAGAAGTCATGGGAAATCAAAACAATAACCTAAGGTTTGGAGTGTTAATTTAGTTATTAACACCTAACCTTATAGAATTTCATAACAAACACACAATTGTTCTAGATGATCCATCGAATTATCTAGTACAAGTTATTGAAAGAATCACGGGACGATCAAGTTTAATAATGGGCCTAAGGGTGGCCCAATGGGTTTAATATAAGCCCATCATATGTTAAACAGTTTTCCATTTAAATTAATTATGTTTTTAATAAAAGAAATTAAATTGTAAACCTTATTTAAATTAAAATAAATGATTTTAACTTAGAGTTTAACTTAAATTAATTAACTTAAAAATGTTTAATTAAAGACTTGTAATGTAATTAGAATAAACCCTACTCATCTAGGGTTATTGATGAATAATCTTGGGACATGGGAGACTTACGGGTAATATGTTAGATTTACTAGATAGAATCTTAGAAACACATTAGTATCATAGGACACTTAGTTGCACACCGAGACCAAAACCCTAGACGCGTCTATTATAAATACTCATCGCATTCGAATTCTCTTAAAACAACTCAGGTACTAAAGATACACAGGCAACAATCAAAGAGCGCGCATATCTTTTGTGGTTCAAGTGCACAGCAACACATGTGAGTTCATTGCCCCTTTTCTAAACATTTTTGTTTTCAAACGCGGGGCTGAGAAGCATGCGTAAACTGTTTTTATTAAATTGTTTACTTAAATGCTTTACTTATTATATACTGTATATTTGCTTGTTTATACACCTAGACTCCTGTCTAGGTAAATCTCAGGCTAAATTAACTATCAAGTTAATTAAGCAAGTTAATTAAATTACTCCTATGAGTAATACCTAATTCTAAACTCTAAATAAACCCTTAGTCCATCGAATTCAAATTTCAGAATCTAAATTCAAAGTGAAATCAAAAGAACCAAGCTAAAGATCAATGCAATGGAATCTAATCCAGTGTGTGATCAGTAAACTCATGATCCTAATCATGAATCTAAAATCATTGTGAAATCATGGAAATTCTAAAGATCAATTCAAAGGAACTCAAGGAATCAAGGAAATCATAAATGTGTGTGAATCATTAAATAATGAAATCATTAAGATTTAATGAAATCATTTATACTTGAGGTTAAGGTGGATGTCAGTTGTATAGAAATCAAGATCACGTGTAACACACATAAAGTCCCGTCACAGTAGTAGACTCTTGTAGTCAAGCTATATGGGCAATCACGTGAACGATCAAATGAAATCAACATCAATCAAATCAAGAGAATCAAGGACGATCAAGAACGATCAAGAACCAAAGGATATCCTTAAAGTCCCTACGCATACAGTAGACCAGAGGGTCAAGCTGATATGGGCAAAACATTAAAATCCCGGTCAGTTCAGGTATACTCCTTGTGAGTTGTGCCTGGCATGGGTCACGTGTGAGAGGGTACAACTTGGACAACCACCAACAACTAAGTCTAATTGATTGAGTCAAATAAGGCCCAATAATCATGTCTTAGTTGTATGTAAATGTTATTTATTATTTATTTATTTAAACATTTAACATTTTATTTCTATAATTGCTTTTGGGAAATCATGAAGACATGGTGAACCCAGGAAATCAGTTTTATTTCAAATTATGGAAATCAAGTCTTTTAACATAGAAGTGAGTGTTAGGTAAGACGCTTAATTATCATTAAGATCAATGTCCTATGCGGTTTAGTATGTGGTGGGACGGCGTCTGGGCGGGTCGTAGGCTCGACTCAGGGTATGCCCTATATATAAGCATACCGAGCTGGACGATACAGGTGATGCTAATGAGATTAAGGTTGTTACCTAGGGGGAAACATAAACATTTTTGGATTGACATCATAAACGGATAAACAGAGTGCTTTAGATCTCAGACGATCATAGAAGAAAATGGTAGGTAAAATGCTTAATTATCATTAACAACAATGTCCTATGTGACTTAGTATGTGGTGGGACGGCGTCTGGGCGGGTCGTAGGCTCGACTCAGGGGTATGCCCTATATATAAGCATACCGAGTTGGATGATACAGGTGTTGATAATGAGGTTAAGGTTTTACCTAAAAGGTTTGCATAACTATTTTCAAATACCAAAATCATATGAACTCACCAACCATTGTGTTGACTTTGTTTTATTTTCATGCTTTCTCAGGTGATATACAGGATTAAGCTAGGGATTGGAATTGCATGCTAGGATGCTCAGTTAGAGAACCTAGTAGTTTTGGAAAGCACATCTTTTGTTGATCATTGTGAATCATTTTTGAGATCTTGTACTAATACAAGATAGCGAACTTATGATTCATTTTGAAATATTTACTTGGTTAAATTATCAGACATTGATATTGTAATTTAACTTTGTAGATTTTAGTTAAATGTTCTTGTGCTTTAGATATTCTTAACATTGATGCTATGTAAACAATCTGATCATCACGATTATCATTCCCGATATCGCGCCCCGGGAACCTTCCGCCCGACGGGGAAATTCGATCCAACCCAGCCGGCTCGGGCTGTGACATTCGTTATCAAGTTGATTGACTTGATTCGGTGACACGAAATCTGATTCGTAACGAGGTTGGGAAATACTTTGTTGAAAACTTCTTTGGGAGCAGGAAGCAAAACCGGCTTGGAAGTTTGGTTGTGGTTGGACGTTCGGGTTTTGTTGTGGAAATTGAAAATTTGGGTTTTGTTGTTGGAATTGTTGGATGTTCGGGTTTTGTTGTAGTTGAACCGATAAATTACGAAGCGATTCGGGATCGTATAAGAACAGGTTGCATTTGGGATTGGGATTGTTAGACTTTGGATTCATGTTTGTAAACTTTTTTTTTAAATATAGAGAGAAAGATAAAAGATGAAGAGATTGGGGTATTTTTTTTGTTAAAGTAATAAAGGTATTTATATGGTGGTTAATTTTTTTTAAATCTAGCCGTTCAACGGCTATTTTTTGGACCAATCAGAAGAAAGCGAGAAACAAAGTGGGGAGCGGGGGCCGTGGAGCTGCTTTAGGCGGGGGCTGCTGAAGGGGGGGAGGTGTTTCCGCTGTTGGCCGCCGAAGTGAACAACCTCGCGGGAGGAGACGGGGGAACCGTTGTGTGTGGTCTTACAGATGGACGTGAAGGAGGCGCTAGGGAGGCATGCGTGAGTGAGTGTGGTCACCCCATGAAAGCATGAAAGAAAAGAAAAAAAATAATATTTTGTGACCGTTGGAAAGAAAAAAAGAGAAAAAATTTAAATTTAAATATGACGGAAAAGAAAAAAAATTAAACCACTATAAAAAAACCACTCCTCTTAAACCAACATTCAACTCCCTTCAACTCTCTCTAAAATAACCATTATTTTTCTATAAAATAACCCAATTTAAAATAAAAAAATGAGTTGAGAGTAGGAAATTATGAAATCGTCATCATCCGATTTAGACGAAGGAGCGTTCATGTTTTTACGCAGCGTTCAAGATTATTTTAGTCAAAATCCAACTTACGACGAAAAGCATTTCAAACGTCGTTTTCGAATGAGCCGCAATTTAATTCTTCAAATCGTTAGTGATATTGAAGAAAGTTTATTGTTTTTTCAACAAAAATCAGATGCATTGGGTGTAGCAAGTTTCACACCTTTGCAAAAGTGTACAAGTGCTATTTGACAGTTGACCTACGACATATGCAGCAATTCTTAGGGAAAATATTTATGGATGTCGGATACAAATTCACGAGATAGTCTTTACAACTTTTGTAAATGTGTTATAGCATTATACGGATCACGATGTTTGAGGAAACCAACATGAAGCGACATTTAACAAATCTATGCAGTGCATGATGATGTCCACGGGGTTTTCTAGGCATGCTTGGAAGCATCGATTGCACACACTGGGAGTGGCAAAATTGCCAATCGCTTGGCAAGGATCTCATCAACGAGGCGATCACCACCATCCTACAATAATGCTTAAAGTGGTAGCCTCTAATGATTTCTGAATATGACATGTGTATTTTTGGTGTTTTTTGTTCGAATAATGATATAAATGTTTTAGAACAAACCCCGATATTTGACGACATATTAAACGGAGTCGCGCCAGGGTCTTTATTTTATGCTAACAATACCTACTACAAGTATGGTTATTATCTTGTTGATGGTATCTACCATGAATATGCTATGTTTGTCAAATCATTACATGTCCTCGTAAGACGATGACAAACGAAAATATTTTAAAAAAGGCTCAATAGGTGGCGAAAAGGATGTCGAGTGAGCGTTTGGTGTACTTAAAAACAAATGACATATGATAGATAATTCATGTGGAATTTGGCACAAAATTAAAATTCGAGACGCTATATATGCTTGCATTATTTTGCATAACATGATTTTGGAGGACAAAGGAAAAGATATTTGCCAAAATTACGAAGAGGTCAACCCTCCGGTTGAAGAGGTTACACAGTAAGAAAGAGTTGAAATATGAGCTGACATCTGAAGCAGGAAGATAAATAACATGCTTAAAGGCGATTTGGTTGAACATGTCTGGAAAAATCGAAGAGAAAATATGTAGTTTTTTTCAAAAAAGTTTTAAAAATCGAGCGAGCGTTTGGTGTACTTAAAAACAAATGACATATGATAGATAATTCATGTGGAATTTGGCACAAAATTAAAATTCGAGACGCTATATATGCTTGCATTATTTTGCATAATATGATTTTGGAGGACAAATGAAAAGATATTTGCCAAAATTACGAAGAGGTCAACCCTCCGGTTGAAGAGGTTACACAGTAAGAAAGAGTTGAAATATGAGCTGACATCCGAAGCAGGAAGATAAATAACATGCTTAAAGGCGATTTGGTTGAACATGTCTGGAAAAATAGAAGAGAAAATATGTAGTTTTTTTCAAAAAGTATTTTATTTATTTTAATGTTTTTTTATTTTATTATGTAGTTTAATTTTTTTTATCATTTTACATATATTTTTTTTATTATATTTTGTAATATTAATTTTTTTAATAATATTATGTCTTTTAATTTTTAATTTAATGTATAATTAAAAAATAAAATTCAAATAATAAAATATTGAAAAAAGGTGGTGATGACGTGAAGTGAACGAGATTTGATGGATAACACACCGATTTTGCCACCTCAATTGTTTACATGGTAATATGGTATCGCAATTAACAAAGAGAAAAAAATTATTTAACTACTTTGATTATTCGTCTAACAAAATCCTCAACTGGTTAGCTTATTTATAAATGTATAAAATCATAAACTTTTAATCGTGTAGATATGTTAAACTGTAGCACTACCCACAAACAAGTGTTGGGTTTCTGGTTGTTCTGTTCCAGATTCATGTTAAGGTCTAATTGGTGCTTCCTTAGCGATTGTGCTTTGTAAGTGCCGATCTATTCTTCGGTATGGGTATTTTTAAATAAGGGTCAATTACACATATCCTCTTTTTAAAACCATTTATTACATATTTACCCAATCATAAAATTAAATTACATATTTCCCCCTTTTAAACCAAATATATTACATATTTATCCATTTCATTAAAAAAGACATTATGTATTTCCTATTTTACCCTTAATGAACTACCTAAAAACAACACACGTATTTCTCCTTATTTAAGGGACAATTTTGAAACATGAAGATATTTGTAATTTTAGTTTAACATTGGAGATATATGTAATTTTTAATTTGTCTGCTAATTTAATGCTCAAATAATACCTTGATTAGTAGACTGTTTGTTTCATGTATTCATTTTACAGGTTCGTTGTTATGTTGTTTTTTATATGTTATTGGTGTTAAATAAGCATACAAAAATGGCTGTAAACAAAGTTGACTGAAAACTATTTAGGCCACTTGGAGTGGCAATCGGGAAGAGCATGTGGTGGTTGTCACCGAACCGGGGCCGGCCGGGAACACCGCACCCCCGGTTTCGGCTCGGGGGAAAGTGGGGTTGGGTCACCGATTGAGGCCAGACGTGGGGGAAAGAAAAATTCGACCGTTGGAGTATTAAAAATAAAAAAAATCAAACTCTATAAATATTACCATTTTTTACATCAAAACTCACACTCATCATTTTCTTTCTTCATTTTACAATCAAATTTTATAAATTTTACGTTTGAGCTTCCACCATTTAATTTTTTAGGTTTTATCCTCTTTTTTTTTTGTACTCTCTTTTTATTTTTAATTTAATGAATTTTTTTATTTTATTATTATTATTTATTGTTAAAGTAATTAATTAAAATAAGATTTGAAAATGAGAAAAAGTGAGAAGACACCATGCAAAATAGGGAAAATTGATGTGGCGCTGATGTGACAGTGAGGAAAAGTGGGACGACTCCGAGTGGCTATGCAACGTTGGGTCAGTTTGGATTAGATTTACACATGACCTAACAGTCAGTGGCGGATCCAGGAATTTTTTTCAATGGGTTCACCATTTTCTGACGTTTTAATTAAATAGAACCGGACATAAAAAATTCCGGGTTGGGTTGACGGTTTGGGTCTTGTAATGTTCTTTACGTAATACAGTACAATATATTAAGTCATCGATTAAAATTAAAAAACATCGTCATTAGAAAGTTCGAAGGTATAGAGTGCATTTTTGTTTAAGATTTCTAAGCTCCAGAGCAAGCGAGAGTTAAGGAGGTCATGCACCCTTACGGGTCCAAGGTGGCTGTCCTGCTGGCCATTCAGCAGGAAAGGGTCAAGGAGGCAATAGGGGTGTCATTCGGGTTTTTTAATCGGGTTTCGGGTTTTTCGGGTTGGGTTAATCGGGTTTTCTGAATTGAAAATAAACCCGAATACCAAACCATTTAAGTTATTTTTATTCGGTAGTCGGTGTTTGGTAATCGGTTTCATCGGGTCGGTATTAATCGGTAATCGGGTTGGAACAACTAAAATATTTCAAGTACTGTGAAAAACAAACTACCATATTCCGTTACTTCATGATTTAATAATAATTTATTCAAGGAGTCAATGATAACTTAAGCAAGTATCAAAATAATTAAAGTTGGAAAACAAAAAAAAAAACCCAATCTCTTAGCAGACGTATCAAATAAGAAGCGATAATGTTTCAAACCAAAATTATATTAATAAAAGTCTTCATAAATGTTTAAAAGTCTTCATCTCTTCACTTGTCATGTATGTAAGTATGTTATCTTCTTCCAGTGCTATTTTATAAACAAGTCAAATAAAAAAAACATTATGATAGTTAAATATAACAGTTATGAAGACTTTTATTAATATAATTTAGGAGTATTGTTTTTTATCTAGCACCTGTCAATTAAATTTCACAAGCCCGGACAATTTAATAGGATAAGCATCAAAACTTTAACTGGTTAGAAAGAATTAATCGGGTTATTCGGGTTAGCAAATTTTTAAAAAATTAACCATTTGCCTAACCATTTAAATACATCGGGTTCGGGTTGATTACTAGATCGGGTTCGGTAGATTGGGTTAACAATTATTCGGGTTCGAGTTGATTTTAATCAGGTTCAGTATTCGGGTTCTGTTAAAAATGACACCCCTAGGAGGCAACGCCCGTTGTAAGGTTCGGGGCAACGCCCCGAAACCTAAACAAATTTCCTAAGTTTGTATGAGCAAAATTAACTTTATCCGAAGGTTTAACCATTAATAACTATCATTTTGCTTGCTAAGTTTATATGACTGAAAGGTGATTTTAACACGGTCATATAAAAATATATTCATTGATTATCAATATTCTAACAAATATCATTTGCCTCAATCAAATTGACAAATTGCTATGAAAAATTACATTAATAATCCGTTCTTAAAATCTTAATGGGTTCACCTCAGGATTCACCTATAAATATTAATGGGTTCACCCTATTGTTTATCTTTTTCTGAAATTTTTTTCCTCCTAACGAGTCGAAGATCGGTGAGTTCCTTCCTGTGAACCCACTCCCTTCTATATGCATCCGCCACTGCTAACAGTGATTTAGGAAACCGGTCAAAAATGGTTGTAACTAAATGTGTTTTAATTAGATCAGCAAAATCAGTTTTGACCCATTCGTAGTGTAACGTATTTAATCATCATACTTCTAGTTCACTGTTAATTTTTCGTCTGCAGTGTTAATTTTTCGGTTGATATATTAAATTTTTTTATAGGTATTGTTTTTTGTATTGATTTTATCGCCTTTAAAATTTCCGCCCGTCCTCCAAAACTCCTCAAGCTCCACCACCATACCCTGCAGAACAAAAAAAAAATGGTGAACGCCACCATTAGGCGCCCCTCAAAGACCGGTCCCATGGCCAATATGAGGGAGGTAAATCGCGTGACCCAGGGAAAATTGGTGGTGCCGGGCTTTGAACCCTAGACCTCCATTATAGATTTCCAACCCCTTACCACTAGGCCACCATCGTAAGGACACCCTGCAGAAACGAACACTACTAGAAAAAACACTTATTTGCTACAGAAATTTGCTACACTTGCCTTCAAAAGACAAAACACAATCAAACCAATTTTCTGTATGTGTGATTTATTGCATCCTTTGAGTTCAATTAATATAACAAGGAAAATATTAAAGAGCTCAATTATACATGATCATATAACTTCTGCATTACAACCACTGATGATAGCACATATTAATTACGATCATGATACTGTTTTTTTATGAACCACAGATGATAACACATATATGTTTCAGATCAATTGTCATTGTTTTACAAAAGTACCGTTTTTATAATATCCTTACTCACATATATATATATATATATATAATATTGGCTTGTGTTTATATACTCAAAGTTTAACTAATCCGTATAAGAAATTTAATACACGGAAGTCAAATTTAGTAATGTTTTTCATGTCACCGCAACAAATATAGTAATTTAATACAAATAAATGTTAAATTACCCCTAGTTGAAGGTAGGATTTGAGAAGAAACCGAAAATATTTGTAACTTTGTATTATAATACAATATAAGCTGGTAAATATATGTTCAGCATACTTCATGAGACCAATCACCATGAATGATTATACAACATAATCTTGAATCCAATATTTCCAGTTAGCATTTATGAACATCACTGTACCATAGTCCAAGTTGATAAATATAAAATTGTTAACATCATATCCTACATGTTTTCTAATAAGTGTGCCAAACTGTCAGTTGGGAAAAGCCATAGGGTTGCAAGATGTTTGGAACATGAATTGACAAGCATTTGGACTTCCAGTGCAAGTTCAGCTGGTGCATTTAACAGTGTTTTAATTTAAATGATAAAAAACATAAAGATCTTATCAAGAAAATAAATAAATAATTGGAGATTCACTTAATTACCATTCAACAGCTTAATTGGTGATCCAGCAGATGACACCACTTTGTCTTTGTTGAAGATTTGCTATCTGTAAATTCAAGAAGCAACAAACCAAATCATCCGGGTTAAGTGGGTAGGACCGGGTTTGATGGTTTGGTTTTGGCAGGCTGAGTATAACATTTTATGTTTTGTCCCATTTGCATCACAATTCTAAAATGGATAAAGATGGTTGATGAATAAAATACACAGAGAATTTTTATTTTCCAAAAATGGAAAAGATATAGTAAAAAAGGCTAAACAGGCAGTTCCAAGACCTGCTTTGGTTTGAGCGGTTCAGTCAGTTATAAAAATCCCTAATTAATATGGGCTCTTCCTAAATAAAAAAATCTGAAATGATGGTGAAAATTCACAGCCTAACAAGAATAAGTAGAAACAAAACCAACAGAGCAGGCTTAGGTACATAGCCTAAGCTCGAAACTACACGACATCAAATTAAAATTGCAAAACGGGGAAGATCTTGCTAAAGGCTGGTAGAGTCTGTGTTCTTTCCTTATGAAATACAATTCTTGGGTTATGTTTATTGTTATATACTTGAATTCTAAGTGGTCCATATGAACAATTTATGTATTTGAAAAACAGCTCTAGTAATATTTGTAATTTGGTATTATGATGCATTTTAAAGCTGGTATCAGAGATGAAATTCATGGTCAACATACTTCGTAAGACTCTGATCATAATCACAGAAAAAGAATATACAATGTCGAATCTAGTGATCGAACACAACTATACCATCGTTCAAGTTGATAAAATTATTGTCAAACATCATATTGGCTGTTGCACATGGTTTCTATTAAATGTGACAAACTGTCACATGCAAATCGCTTAATTATTAATTAATTAATTAAAACTCGTTCGCCAACTGGATAACAAAAATAATGAAACTGTGATGAAATGAAAATTGGTTTATCCAAAATTTTTTAGTAATTTAAAGGTATCTAAACACAAACAAACATCCCAATAGTCAGTAGCGTCAAGATTAAGGCAAAGACAAACTTACTCTTATATCAATGAAATAAAAACGTTGCTTCTTAAGAAATTGTTGGCTCAGATTTGACACCATACTTTTATTTATTTAATATCATGATTTATTATATATGTGTATGTATGCTTGAAATTCATGCCCCGAAGATATAAAAAAGAGCAAGAACAAAATCAAGATATAAAAAAAGCTAATGAAGATACTTTTTTAGAAAGAGTATCAAACTAATCAAGATAAATATTAAGTAAACTTGAAATTCATGTCCAATGGAGTTTTTATTTATTTATTTTTCGGGGGCAATTCCCGGGCGATGGTGATATGCCCTCCATTTTGGAGAAAACTTAGAAAAGTAATCACAATTGTTATCAATCAATTTCGTTTTTCGTTTTTTATTTTACATTTTGTTATTATTATAAGGTTAGATATGTTAACAAAAAGAAAAAAAATAAAAAAATATATGTAACACATGTTATTACATATGTGTAAATCATTGATTACATATATGTAACTTGTAAACTACATATATGAGTTACATATATGTAGTTTTTTTTGTTACATATACGTAACTTCTTAATCTACGTATTTTTATAAAAAAAATTTATTTGTTTATATCATTTCTAAACTAAATATAAAAAATCATGAATTTTTTTTAAATTGATTGTTTAGTACGAGTTTTCTTAGTTTTTTTCAAAGTAATGAGTTTTTATTTGAACCCTTCTCTCGAGTTGAAATGGGTGGAGGCTTATATAAAGCAAGTATCTAACAACTCAAACTTGGTTGGAAGTGGAGAAACCTAAACAAATGAATAAGAAATAAGATTATACAATAACCTTGATACTATTAAAAGTTTTCTATTATTTGTTTTTTATTGATACATAATACTTTTGGAAGATGAATAGACCATAAAGGCATAAAATCATTTGATGTTTTAATATTTATACAAGACATGTTGATACACACATAATATCAAATTTCGCTACCAAAAAAATTTCTTTTTTTCCAACTAAATTATTCGCTAGAAATTTGTCAAAAACATACATTAGCGACAAATTTCCTACAAATATAATATGTAAGAAAAAACTCCACATGAAAATATTTTCCAATGTTATAGCAACAATAATTCCTACCATTTACCTATGAAAAAATTTTGTCGGTAATTTTTGACAGCTTACCTACAACATCAATTTTAAAATTTTTCTATAATATAAAGACAAACTTTTCACAGTAATCTTTATTTTTATTATTTAATTGAATTGTTTATTAATAAGTAAAATTATTATTTAATCTTTAATTTCCGACAACATTATATTTTTACTTTGTATTGCTTTTCTATACCGACAATTTTCCTTTGAAAAGTTAAATTTATTATATTTTAATTTTAATATATACAACAACTTTCCTGCAAAAGTTATTTTATTTTATTTTAAATGCTTAATATAACAATAAATTTTTTATAAAATTTAATTTCATTTTAATTAATATATATCAACAAATTTTATACAAAAATTAATTTTATTTTATTTCAAATGTCGAATATACTAACAAATTCCCGACGAAGTTTAATTTTTATTTTAAAATATACCAACAAATTTTCTACAAAATTAATTTTCATTTTATTATAAATGTTAAATCTGCCAACAAAGTTCCTACAACTACGTTTATATTTTCCGAAAAATTTCCAACAACTATAAATTATTATTTTTTAACTAATTAAAATTTAAAAATTAGTGTTTTAGAAATTTTGACGTAAATATAGATGTTTTTCTTCAATTTTCTAACAAAACATAAAAACTTTATTGTTTTGAAAAATTTGTTAAAAATCTAGATATTTTCCTACAAAAATTAAAAAATATTTAAAGATGTTTAGATTAAAAGCAAAATAAACTAATTAAAAAAATAAAATTGTTTTTGCAGGAAATTTGCTGAAAATCTAGATAGTTACTACAATTTTCCGACAAAAGATAAAAGTTGCTAAATTAAAAAATTAAAATTTGTTTCGTGGGAAATTCGTAGGAAGTCTAGATATTTTCATACAATTTTTTTTTAAAATACGTAAAAACTTCTTAATTTGTTTTCCGTTTTATAAGTAAACAAGTTATGTTAACTAATAGATTATATAAACTATTTATAAAATAAAAAATGTCGTTGCGGGAAATTTGTTGAATATATAGATGTTTTCCTACAATTTTCCGATAAAAACAGACGAATAAAATTTTGTATTGTTTTGTGAGAAATTGTTAAAACATTGTTAGAAAATGCTTATATTTTGCTAAGGAATAGCGACAAACTTGTTTTTGTAGCTATTATCTTGGAAAAATGAGGGAAATTTAGGTATTTTTGTTCAGGTATTTGTAGGAAATTTGATGCTAACTTGCGAAATTTTTTGTTAGTATTTTGTAGGAAATGTATCACTATTTTTTTGTAGTGATTAAAGTGATTGCATGTTTATTATATTGGTTGTTTATAAAACCAAAAGGACCAAAAAGAAAGAATGATAGATAACAAGTCGGTTAATATATATTTTTTGAAGCAACGACCCAACTCGAATCAACTCGAATCTTTTTGTATCTAGATATCACGCTTCGAACGAACCCGGGATGACATGTTTCCAAACCTACTTGTTTTGTCATGCTTAATAACTAGCTATCAATATATCTAGTTAAACAATAAATATTATTGCATTTAATGAACACGTCTATTTTACAAAACCTAAATACATAATACTCTCACATAGTTTATTGCGCATCTCTTTCTCCCGTAAATGCTTACAGCAACAAGTGAACTCGTCTTAAAAGATGGGAATTCTCATGGTAAACGTAAAGGACCTTATGTTGGTTAATTGTTTATATGGCGCATATGATGGTTTTAGTTATTTATGTGGCATCTATGTGATTAAGTGATAAGAGTGTGATGACTACACGTATTTTAGATGCAAAGTCATCAATTAATCTATGACTTTTCAAGTGCCTTCAACTAGCTAGCGTTGAGATCAGTACTGTACTGGTACCGGTACCAAATGTTTGAGTAAATGGGTAACGAATGCTTTATCGAATTGATCGGTACGGTACTGGTTTGAAGCAATATCGGTTTAGTACCGGTATTTGAAGAAACATAATTGCAATTTTATCGTATGCAATTTCATTAAACATCATTCTATAATTTGATTTTTATACATGTTATTATGCAACTAGGACAATAAATAAAACGTAAGAACCATTAGAAAATGTCATGTAACTGTCGAAAACTACCATGTAACCGCCCTAACAACCTATTTTAAACGGTTCAGATATGGTTCAAGATGGTTTGATGATAGAAATCGATTCAAGCTTGCCGGTATGAATCCATTCAAATGAAAAGTATCAAAGTGTTTTTGAATGAAAAATGATCATTTATATCTTCATGACTCAAGAGTATACAGGTAATTTTCTTCTATTTTGAAAAAAAATACTTTCATATGTATATTTTAAATAATGTGTTTATAAATAATTATTTTGGCTCTCAACTAATATTGATTTTTAATTGAACATTCTATATATGTGTGTGTATGTATAGATACATATAGAGAGAGGAGTGTTAAAAAATCATTTCATTTTAGAAGACTAAGAAAACTTTATTAACAAATCAATTTTTAAAATTTTTATTGTAAGATTATAGATCTAATAATTGAAGATGAACTTGTAAATACAAATTATGTAAATCAATGGTTAATTTCTTAAACAGTTGAACATATTTATATATGTACAGCAAGATGAACAAATTAAAAAAATAAAAAAATAAAATAAAATACCTTCTTCAAATGCCCAAACCAACTGAATTCAGAGCAGGTCCCAATATACGTTGGCAGGCTTTAATATGCGAAGAGTTTTGAAGACAATAATGATGCATGTGTTTTTTCTGATGCACAATAAAGTCCTGTGTAGTATTTTGATTTTGATTATACATGACAAATCTAGCTAACAAACTTTCCTTTATTTATTTAAACTGATAATACACCAGAATATACTAGTCAATGGTTTTGTTATTCTTACACTATTTTACGATCTACACACCATCTATAATTCACATATAGGCCTATGTGTCTCGTATAAATCTTATAGAGACCATTTATTGTCGAATCATTGAAGGTCAGAAGGAGATATACGCCTTGTATAGACTTATACAAGACACACATTATTGATGTGGTGTTAAAATAAAAAAAAAAGTATGTAAATAACCCGTCCCTTTATTAATGTTAGGTGTAGATATTTATGTAGTAATTGATTAATGTCATTTGTTGCTCGAAAGATATTAGTTTGATTTAAGGGTTGTTTGGTATCATCTGAATAGTTATTAAGATGTTGTCTCTTAATAGTTTATAGCTTTTTAATTTTTAAGATACAATGGTTGTTTGGTAGTAACTTAATAATCATTAAGATATTAACTCTTAATGGTTCAATGTCTCTAAATGGTTATGAAGTAACATTAAGTCTGTATAGTTAGAAGACTACCTCTTAATAATCATTAAAAGACTAACAAACACTCCATTAAAATTTATTAGTTTGTGAGGTTCATATTTTATAATTTATTTTTCATTCATTGTTTAAGGTTATCCAAGATGTGTAAGGGGCCGTTTGGTAGCATCTGAATTATTAAGTGCTGAATGATTAAGAGGGTCTGAACCATTAAGTGTTGAACCAATTAAGACTGTTTGGTTAAACATTTGAATGAATATGCAGATGGCTATTTTACCTTTCTGAAGCTTTTTTTCCAGTAATAATATAAATAATAAAAACAAGGTAAAATCCAACATGCTAAAATCCAAACATCCAAATTACACAAAACACCAATTTGTAGATCTTGACAACCACCGTTAACGCGTTTTGCCTGAATTTATGTGGGATTAACTTTTTTATGGATAGCGATGCTAAATGATTAGCCAACAATGGTTAAAGTTTTTACCAGATTAATAAATTAACAAAAAAAGAAAAGAAAAAAAAACATGTCGTGAAAAAACATATTTCATAAGCTTTTTGCGACGATCGGAGGTGGCTGGTGGGGGAGGTGCTGCGTTGTGCGACCGAGAGGTGCTTACATGGAAGAGCTGTGCGGTGGCGAGAGGACGTGCGGCGGAGGTGCTGTGGTGTGCGACCGAGAGAAGCTGTGCAGCGGAGAGGAGAGGAGCTGTGCGGCGGAGAGGTGCTGGGGTGGTGGTAGTCGAGAGAGGCTACGGGATGCAAAGAGCTTGCTGTGGTCGATGTTTTTTTTTGAAGGGGGGGTGTGAGTGAGGTGACAGGAAGGAGAGGGAGAAGATAAGATTTGTAAAGGAAAGGAGGAAATGAGGGTAGCTAGAATCAATGTTTTGAAAACCGGACCGGACCGGCCGGTCGGACCTGTCGAACCGGGAACCGGTGGTCGGACCGGTCCGGTTAGGGGTTCTTGACTGTTTTTGGGTGAACCGAACCGGTGGTCGGACCGGAAACATTCACCACTAAGCTGACACTTATACACTAGGTCTTGTATAAAATAGTTTTAAATTCCAAATATGGATTCCCCTTACCATTTTAATTTTAAATAGCATGTAATTTCTTCTTAGAAAAACTAAGAAGAAGCTAAATTGCAAAACGCCAAATATCAACGACGTACATGGCATTTAGCAAGATTGCCTAAATTGCTTGCACATCACAAGCATACACATTCAATTAATCCACCCACAAAACACACACACATATATATATATTTATATTGATATCCTAGGAGAACACGATCTTAAAGCGAAACATAAATAGAGATGAAAGAATTAACCAAAGAATGGCAATACATGAAACGCATAAAAGCTTAAAAACACTCAAATGCCAGTGTATAATACGGCTCTTTTAAAACATATTATATCATTTGTGATGATGACAAAGTTGGGTAAATTGCCAAAATACCCTCTTTGGTTTGTTAGTATTTCATTATTGGTTTATAAGTTTTATAAATTACTCATATAATCTCAAACTTTAAAAATTTGTAACACATTTAGTCTTAAGGTCATAAAATTACCATCAAATGCTTGACCAAGTTACTCTTATGAAGGACTGTATGTGTTACAAATTTTTAAACTCTTATACATCATAAGTGTAATTTATAAAATTTAAAGACTAGGTTTGAAATACTAGCAAACTACTGTAATCATTTTGGCAATTTATTCTTTATTTAATAATAATAATAAGAGTAAATTACACATTTCGTCCTTTATGTATAGTGCTTTTTTCAGCACATGTCCTTTCCCTTAAAAAATGACTAAAATCATCCTTAATGTTTAAAATTATTGCGCCCTTTGTCCTTTCTGCCTAACCCCGTTAATTTTAGACGGTATAGCCAGTTATGTGCCCTCCATGTGAGGGCAAAATAGTCATTATCCCATCCATCTTCTTCTCTAGGGCATCATCAGATCACCTGCAAGCCCCTCCCATTTTAACATTGAATGTTTTCACAATCAAAGCAAACCCCACCCATCTTATTCTCTAGGTTTTGATTTTGATTTTGATTTTGTTGACTACTGATCCGAACCTGCCGCAACGGCATCGCGTGAATAGGCACCGGCGAATGCGGCGGAGGTAACAAATTTGTTACCGGAGACGTCGGCATTAGCAATATCGGTGTCGCGTTTGCCGGAGACGCTTCATTATCGACACCAGGAAGAGAGAGACTCAACGACGTCGGCGGATCTGTGAGAGGCGGTTGCGACGGTGTTGATGATGGCGTCGGAACTTCGATTTGTGAAGCTAAAACAGCGCCGGTTCTAGCGATCGGCCGGTACACGTGCGACGTCGAGTTCCAATGGTTTTTAATGGCGTTATCCATCCGGCCGTTCACGACTTTCCAGATCTACCAGGTATAGATTTTCCGATCAGCGACCAATTTCTCGGTCCGTGTTTTTCAACAAGCTGCTGAAGCATCTCATCTTCTTCAGGACTCCATGGACCTTTGATCCGATCCATATCCTTATTACTACCAGCCATCTTCGTGTTCACGATACGCGCAGTTTGCTTTGTTTGCCATTGATGTGTTTGTGTTTGTGTAGGTGTATAAATTAGGGTTTATGTATGGTGATTTGGGGGAAGAAAGACAGAGATAAAGAGACTAAAGAAGAATGAATCTCATGGGTAAGGATAATGACTATTTTGCCCTCACATGGAGGGTACATGACTGGTATTTCCGTTCAAAACTAACGGTGTTAGGCAGAAAGGACATATCAGACAAAAAAACTAAACATTAAGGATGTTTTTAGTCATTTTTAAAGGGAAAGGACATGTACTGAAAAATACACTAAACATAAAGGACGAAATGTGTAATTTACTCTTATTTATTTTATAGTTTATTCAACCCGCATAATATTTCGGGGTACTAACCTTTATATTAATAAAATTATCTTAGCAACGTACTCGTATATTAAATGAGTTAAATAGAAAAAATATAATAAATAGTTATTAATAAAAATTTAGACAATATAATACAATTTTCTAATATAAAATATGATTAAAATTTTGTACAATTTAATACTTTAAATAATATTATTTCTATAATTACTATTTCTCCAATGTTGGTTTAAAATTTCATTTCAAAAAATTTTTTTATTGAAGTTTTATATATTATAATAACTAGGCTAGTATATCGTATATCACACGTGTTTAATAAAAAAATTAAATAAGTCCAAATTAGACTATTTTGAGTTTTTTAATCATTTTTAATTGTTTTTGTAAAATTTTTATTTAAAAAAAACCGTTCCTAAAATATTTTGTATTTTCAAAAAATGTTCGTATTTTACAATAATTTGTTTTTTAAAATGTGTTTATAAATAAGTAGATATTTTTTAGTATACTTATAATTTAATTTTTTAAATATCTAATATTATTATTTTGTAAAAAAATAAACATTTATTATAAAAGATATATGAGAATGCTTAGATTTATGGCATGTGTTTATCAAGATTTTTATTTATTAAATATAAAAGTTTTGGTTTTTTTAAAAAATGTTTTTTAATATTAATATACTTTTAATATATTAAAATACATTAAAAATATTTTCATAATTTTAAAATATATAAAAAATATATTTAATATTATTATTTAATATTTGATGTATATTTTTATAGGAGAGAGACGTGAACTTAAAGTTGAGATATTTTAAAAATAAGTCATCTTTTGTTAGAAATCTTAATTTATTAAAATAGGTAGATTGTAAATGCTTAAACAAATAATAAAAAAAGAAATTACTTAGACAATAAGCTGCCAAATGCATGACCTAACCAAAACTAGGGTGTTCATTTTTGAATATTCGGAAATCTTGGATATCCGAACGGATATCTAAAATCAGAAAAAAAAAATATATATATTTCGGATATCCGAATATCCGAAAAATATCCGGATATCTGAAAATATCTGAAATATTCGAAAAATATCTGGAGATCCGAAAAAAGTATCCGAATATCGAGAAAAAATTATTTCGGATATCGGATATCGGATATCCGAACTATCCGAAAATTTTCAAAATAGGCATCCAAATCCGAATCCGAATTTTCGTCCGAACTTCCGGATATTCTATTTTTTCGGATTCGAATACGGATTTTTTAAACACCCCTAACCAAAACAATGAAGTTAGAATAGAAGACTTGATCGAAAAGTCTATTCATTTACTAAATCTATTTGTGTTTCGATCTTATCTAAAATGGCTACTTAGTTTTGATTTTTTTTAACGTCGACTTTGATTCCATTTTGTCTCAACCTATTTTCTGATTTTCTTATAGATTTTTCAGCATGTCGATCTTTTTCAGCGTTTTATATTGATTTGTTTAATTTCAATATTACATTATTGAAATTGAGATATATTATGTTGGCATTTCTGCAAATGTAGAGTGTCAGGGTATGGTGACCAATAATAAATTTGGTTATGTTTATAGGTTACGACTGTGGTTGATGATTGATTGCGAATGGTTGATTATGTATATTGTAGATAGAACAAAATCAACAAATGAACGTTCATAGCACTGTAGATGGGTTCTAATAACTCTCACACATTAGTTGGATATTTAGTCACTTATTATATGTCTCCTATAATCTTATATAAAAGACATATTTTCAGACGTGCATGCCCATTAGCAGTTTGAGCATATTAAATAGTTGGTGTCAACACATCACGTATAAACCTATATGTGTCATATAATTAAGCATCACCTATATGACATACAGAGACTATTGGTTAACACTTCAAACTTATATGTCACATACAGAGTTGTACATGTAATATAGGTGGGATAATAAGCCAAAGTCATTATAGCCCAGTAACACTTTGATGGTATGATAAGGGTATGTGTTATCCACCATGACCCAGGCGTGATGCCCCTGGGTCACGCCCTGGTTGCGCCCCACCCCCATTATAGAGGGGCGTCAGGGTGACGTGAAAGGTAGAGGCGTGAGCCTCCTCACGGGGTGATGACCTTAGTGTGGAGAAAAAAGAAATTAAAAAAAATTAAAACGGTAATATTACAATTAAAACCAAAAAAAACTTAAATTATACCTAATATAAACTCATTCAACCCACTAAAAAATCTTCAAAAATTTTCCAAAAATCTTTCAAATCTCTCAAAAAATCTTCAAAAATTTTTCAAATCTTCAAAAACTTCTACACTACCATAGATTATGAAGAAATATAATATGGAATAATTTTTTTTATTATGTAATTTTTTTTATCATGTATTTTATTTATTTTAGTTTGTTATATTAATTTTTTTAATAATATTATGTGTTTTTTTAATTTAATTTATAATTGAAAAAATAAAATTCGAATAATAAAATATTGAATAAAGGTGGTGATGACGTGGAGTGATGAGGAAGTGATGGATAACATAGGTAAAGATGATGTGAAGTGATAAGGGGTGAATGGGTGATGGTGTTGGTTGATTATGTGGCGCCTACGTGGAGTGAGGGGGAGTGATGGATAACACTTAGTCTAAGGTTCAAAAACCATAATGTCTTGAGTTTGAATCTCACAAGGGGTTTTTTTCAAAGGATTAGATTTTTTCCTGAACTAGCGACTTAGTGATAAATATGATCGGATGGTCCCGTTGGTAACATGATTAAAATTCAGTGATCCAAATTAGTCGTTAAAAAAACTAAGTTAAGAATAAAAGATAGTATGTACTCTTAGGGAAAGGGGTGGTTCTAGGTTGGGTGTTTAATGTGTCTCAAATGATGTGCAATACCATTGCAACTGTACACTCGTTGCTTGAGCGTCATCTGAGATTGGGTAAAAGAAACCGAAGAAACAAAATAAAGCCACTATCAAAAAATAGTCGTTGAAGAGAGAAAAAGGTTTAAGGTAGTTCATGGTTGCAACCCTTACAATTAGAGTAGTTTGAGATATACTAAAGTAAAAATAACATGAAATATGATTGGTTTACAATAAGAGAAAAAAATATAAAACTTTAAGGTTTAAGATTTAGGAGGGTTTTAACCGCTTCAAAAAAGGAAGCTAAGCTAAGAATAGAAGGTGAAGGCATATACTCTTCAGCTTTAAAAATTAAAACTCCTTTCACATTTTTTAGGATGTGCTAAAATTATATCATCTTTTTGGTGTGTATATTGTGGTCCTTGATTATGATGTATATAAACACCAATCTTTTTCAAGAATAAATGTGCGCAAGATATACACTTGCAAATCGAAATTAAACACCCGGGCACTAGCATGTACGGCATCTTAAATCGAGTTGATTCTAGTTTTGAGATATACATAGTGGGACACCATAATATATAAGATGATAAATGGAAATTCTCTTGAAATTATGTGGTGTTTTGGATGTATACATAGCTTATATGTTGGATACACACATATACATGTACTAGATTAATTACCCACGTATTACATGAGATTATCTAATAGGAATTATATAAAATTTAAATATGTATTCAATTATAATACATAAATGTACATGTGATTATATAAATATATAGTTGTTTTAAGATATTATAGTTGTTTACGTCAGTGTAAGTGGTTACAACAGAAATAATATTTACAGTGTAACGTAAACTCACACTTGCTTTAAATCTCAAACGGTGATAAATTTGCATAAACACATAAAATAACATAGTCTTATACATGTATAATAAATGTCATGAAAAAAAAACCCAAATATTTGAATTGATCTTCTAGGAGTTAATCAGATTTCCGCAATTAATGTGGGTTAACAACAGATCCTTATCATACACACACACGTACGTACGTATGTACGCACATAAGAAGGACTTTTAAAAACTCAAAAACCGACCCAAACAAACTCCGATTGAATTCATTTTTACGTCATTGGAACCGACTTGTAATTCTCTAAAACCTAAACCTTAAATCATAAATAATAAACAGTAACAATAAAACCAAAATTATAAAAAAAACCTAAACCTAAAGATAAACCTAAAAGCTATAAAATACATGCCATAAAATCTAAACTCTAAACTAGTTGTTAAAGCTAAAACCAAAAAGCAAATATTGTATGGTTCGATGAGACGGTTCCAATGTCATCAAAATGAGTTCAATCGAAGTTCGGTTGGGTCGGTTTTAGAGATTTTAAAAATCCTTTATGATTTTTTTAGCCTTCTTATGCAAAATAGACTTTTTATTTGACTCTTACCCTATATATATATGTGCAATGTTTGATTGATTAATTAAGACAATTCATAACAAGATTCAAGATTAAAGGGGTTTAACTAAAGTCTTATACGAAGTGTAAAGTACGTACAGTCTTGTAATTAAAAAGGTTACATCTAGGTCCCCTCATAAGACTTAATTTATGTTAGTCAAACTTAGGTTTGTTTTTACACGTCAAATTTGGTTTCTGTTAAGTCAATTGCATGCGTGGATGACACATTTTGGTCACAAGTGTGCAAATCGGCTTTGACGAGTGATGACTATATATTGACTTTTATGCTCTTCGGTTCGGAACAAATTTATTAAGGCAGGTGCATGCAACAGAAGGGACTTTAGTGAGAACCAGAACGCTCTATAAATGCCATTTATGATTGAATTGACACTGTCACCTCTCCTTCCCTTCGGTTCTATCTTTAAAATTCCTTCGGTTGCTAAAGTCATTACAGCTCAACAACATTTTAGTGGTGGGATAAGGTTCGGGAACCATAAGGTCTTGGGTTCGAATCTCACACTGGGTTTTCTTAAAGTAGTGGGTTTTCTCCTGAACTGATGACTTGGTGATGTATATGATCATGTGCTACTGCTGGTGAGACGATGATATTCCAGTGATCCGTCAGTTATCCAAACTGGTCATTAAAAAAATTACCCCTGCACTTTACCTTTTCACATCTTCTAATCAAGTTATAACATGATAAGAAACACCTTTGTGACCAACCCTAAAATAGAGTAAAATATTGTTGTTTACTAGAGTTCACATCAGTTACACGTGCACTTAAATTAGATGTTAGAAGTTTATTTCATTAATCTAATCATATGATCTTATGATTATTTATTAAGTTAGTTTAATAATTAAATTTTGATAATTAATTAGTAAGTTTTTATGTATATTTGGAGGATGATTAAATTTCCTATATCATTGTATTCATTATAAGATTATCACATTTTATAACACGTGAGGGATGATGTTTTCTGAGTTCGTAATACTTTTTTCTAGTTTACTAAAACCTTTTGGCGTCTGAATAATCGCAATCAGAAACATAATCATCCGAAATGGAATCTGTGGTGATATATAAACAATTATGCAATGAATAAGCAGAAATGCAAAACTAATGTTAATGTTTCAGAATTTATTGAATCTAAAATAAATGAATAAATAAATAAAGTGAATATCTAAATGAGTGAATTATGGAGTTGATATACGTTTGTTTCTGATTGCCAATTCGGCTCCATTTATAAAACATAAAGTTTTAATCGCCAAAAAGATTTAAGGTAAAATTCCTAAAAATGTCTTTTTAATTCTGAAATGTTCTTTTGAATTAAACAAAACAGAAAATGTCCAACTTTTGTACAGTGTTGGCGCACGTACATATACGGGTACTGCCGCCCACAAAAATAACAAATCAAGATTTGCCACATGTCTTTTACCGGTGCCTGTGCCCATACAACCTGATAGATGCTCGTAAATTTTTAACTATCGTTACAGGCATTAGGCACACTCTTGTCACGGGTACCACACCCTTACACATTGTTTATTTTTTTCCTGGCGTCCATTTTATTGCATCCAAACCAAGTATGTGGGCGCCCGAAAATACTATAATGGTGCCCCAATATTTTTTTTGAATTTTTCTCTATACGGCCGCCACATGTACGTAAATATATGTACGAGTGCGCCCAACCTTTTTTATTTTTTTCTAAATTTACGGGGGCCGCCCGTATGTGTACGATCACCTGACTTTTCTAAACAAAAAAAAAATACAAGTATCATATTTACATTTTAAAACATAAATTATTTTCTTAAGACGTTTAAAATTTTATAAAAATGAAGGTTCGAACATAGTTTTTCTTTTTTTGACATGGGAGATTGGTAATTAGGTATGTTACATATTGAATACCGACGCTTGTTCGAATCTACGGCGACACCCTTTTGTTTACACACATAAGGCTATGTGTTATGCTACGTGACCCAGGCGTGATGCCCCTAGGTCATGCCCCGGTCGCACCCCATCCCCCATAACACAGGGGCGTGAGGGTGGCATGATGGGCAAAAGCGTGACCCTCCTCACGGGGTGATGACCGTTTAGGGTGAAAAAATTAAAAAAAAAATTAATATAACGGTAATGTTACAGTTGAAAACCAAAAAAAATAATAATAATAAATTAATTAAACGCTATATAAACTCATTCAACCCACCTGTGACAACGTTTCTGAGAATCAACGGAACCTGATGTTGACGTGGTTCCGGAAACACAACCCGACGCCCAACCGGCTACATCGCGTCGCAAGCACCGACGAAAGGAAGTGCCAGAAAAAACAACAAAACCGACCATTACTCGATGGTCGGAATCTGAGGAGGTGGCGCTAGCTCGTGCCTACATTGACGTTTCCGAAGACCCGTTCGTTGGTAACAACCAAACGAGCTCGGAATTTTGGAGACACGTGAGAGACCGGTTTTTTTCGGCAATGGGTCGTGGATCCTACCGGACGAACGACATGATTTCCGGCAAATGGCGCGACTTATAATGTAAAGTCGCGAAATTTAACGGCGTATGGGTTCAACACCACAACAACCGTAAAAGTGGTGGGAACGACGAATTGGTCATGAACGAGAAAACGAGCCATTTTCTCATATCGCGGCGTGACAAGTTAAGAGAAAATCAATCAAATGACATCCCGTCCCGAAGTTACAAACGTCGAAACGGACGAAGACGTCATCGTTCGGAAAGTACACAACCACTCAATCTGACTCAACCGGTCGATGTTTCGTTAACTTAAACGAGTTGGATGAGGAAGTCGAAATGTACATGCCCCCACCAACCTCTCCTCAACGTCCGCTCGGTCGAAACAACACGAGTAAACGACCATAAGCCTCGTCTTCAACCGATTACAAAGACACGTTGGAGACCATCTCCGACTCGTTGCAAAAATTTGTCAACTTACAGGAGCAAAAACAATACAACAATGATATAAAATTGTTGTGGACTCCAACCGATCACTTAACCGGTCGCGCTTGTGAAATAGTCGAGAAGACGAAGGAGCGGATTATGAAGAAATATAATATGGATTAACTTTTTTTATGTATTTTTTTATTATGTAATTTTTTTATTATGTAATTTTTTTTAGTTTTATTTTGTAATTTTTTATATATTTTAATTATATTATGTCTATTTTAAATTTCGTTTTTACTTAAAAAAACAAAATTCAAATAATAAAATATTGAAAAAGGTGATGATAACGTGAAGTGATGGGGAAGTGATGGATAACATAGGAAAAGATGATGTGGAGTGATAAGGGGGTGATGGTGTTGGTTGATTATGTGCGCCTACGTAACGCCTACGTGGAGTGAGGGGGTGTGATGCATAACACATGGCCTAATCACACGTACTTTTTCCATTATTTACAATAGTTAATTTTACACATATTTTGTTTCTCTAAATCTGTAATAACTTTTTAAAATATTGTGCTTTCATCCTAATTTTTTCAACGCATTTTCGACATAAATCGTTTGAAACCAAAGCGGTCCATGTGTTTTGATGTTAATTTTATTTAAAAGTGAGCGGGTTCAAATAGGATAGGTTTTTATTTTCCCATAAGATTTCGTGTTTCTTGACACTGTTTTTTTTTTTTTTTTTTTTTTTGCAAGCATGTAACCCATGTTTTTGTTGCTTTTTTGTGCAATGACAGCAACTTTTTTTTTTTTTTTTTTTTTTTATGTTTCATCACTTATTTTCACGATGATATAACTTTTTTGTAATTACAAAGTTAACATTTACAATGAGTATTTTTTATCTTTGTAATCTACCGGTCGTAACGTTCAACATATCCCAGTTGTTACCTTTAATCATACGGTTAGAATATTCGTAAGTTAATTAGTTTTAAATTTTAAAGAAACTGACAAAACTTTTTATTTTTTCATTTACCTGAAAACAAAGTAAATTGATTTATTAAAGATATGTCCATTATGAAAAAGAAGAAATAATCATAGGAACTAATACCTAATATATATATATATATATATATATATATATATATATATATATATATATATATATATATAGTCAAAAGGATATCAATAGGCTGAAAACCTATTGGTAATGTAATTTTTAACCAAATCAATGTTTTTTTTTATATAATAAAACGATTTTATTCCATTTTTTATTACATTTTTATTACGAAACTTATATTTTTTAGTACATTTTTTATTTTGATCATATTTTATTATATGAAAATTAATGACGATTTTATTACATTTTTTATTATATAGTTGGAGCTTCCACACAAACGGATCTATTCAAAATAGAGACCATAATTATGTCTAACGTTAAATAAATTATATTGTATAAATTTATAAAAACGCATTGTGAAGTGATGTTTAGATTATTTTTACATTTATTTTGAATACATTTAATAAAATATAATTAAAATAAAAATAGGATAGGAAGCCCATTTAATTAAAGTATATAGTAACATTCCCTCTCAATTATCCGAAAGGAGGTCCACGCAGGCCCATAATATTTATAGACCTGATTTTCGGTGCCCTTTATCGTTAATTCTGAATTGACTTTTATGCATTATAAATGATGGTGATAATAGTAGTTCGTGTGATATTTTGTAGTTATTAGTTATGCATGACAAAATAGCAGGTCGGGTTGGGTAACAGATCAGAATGAGTTCGGGTCATGATGAATGCGGGTTAGAACCAGTTTTGAGCAAAAGTAGTTTGAGTCTAAGTACATTGTTCTTAAAAAACATCAATTTAATTTAAGTTACAATGTGTTATACGTTTATAACTAAACAAATAGTTTATTAGGATAATTTTTAGTTTCTCATCAAATATGTTATTAATCATTTTTAAACGTTTGAATTGCAATTACATATTTTTTAGGTTACGTCTTTTGATCCTATTGTATTAAAGTGTTACTCATGTAAACCTATTTCATAATATAATGTTACCCATTTCAATCTATTTAACAACAATTGTTTACTCAAACCAACATATTTCTTTTAATTTGGGTGAAAATTGACACATTTATCATTAGTCATCGAAAATAATTAGAGTGAGACGGACTAAGTGTTAAGCATGATAGAAAGAGCGAGTCCTTAGCTCCAGTGGCGGAGCTTGAAAACTGTCCGAGGGGGCCGAAAGTCATGGGGCAAAATTTTTTTCCTATCGCTATGTTTCGGGCTAAAATTCGGGTCGACACATGATTATTCGGGTCGGGTCAAACAATTTAGAGTTTAAAATATTAAATATTTGTTCCATTCAAAAATATATATATATATATATATATATATATATATATGTTTGTATCAAACAAGATATAAAATGTTTAAAATGAAAAGCAGAAAAGTTGAGTACCCAGAAGAAGAATCACAATTCAACGCGATGACATTTAAGTTCTTTGAACTCATTCATTATACACTCCGAATCAAACTTTTCAGCAATTTCCTTTGCGAAGACAATTATTGAAATATGTAATGTTCAATAGTTAAGGTCCATTCTAATTTTTAATGC
This sequence comes from Mikania micrantha, assembly GCA_009363875.1. Taxonomy (NCBI): domain Eukaryota; kingdom Viridiplantae; phylum Streptophyta; class Magnoliopsida; order Asterales; family Asteraceae; genus Mikania; species Mikania micrantha. The sequence goes on from SZYD01002562.1 coordinate 28,588, forward strand.
CCAAAACAAGATATAAACTCAAGATTGGCTAATGAACAAGATAACAACTGATACTGTACCTTAAAGATAATGTTAAAACTTACAATATTAGTTCAACTTTATTATTTTTTAAAATCCAAGGGCCCAAGTAATTTTATGAAGAAAAACCGAAAGAGCCAGGCTCAATACCTATAAAATTTTTCGACCGAAAACTACTATATCGAGACTTATGGCCATAAAAACGGCAGGGGCCGGGGCACCCGGATCCCTTAAAACCTCCGCGAGTGCTTGGCTCAAAATACTTAAATAAGCTAATTTTTTCTTACATTCTACTCTTATGACAATGACTGTCACAGACCATTCAGAAAATTTGGTTTACTCCTTTTTTCCCATCCATTAACTTTATTATATATAGAAATATCTTTTAAATGTTTATTAGTTTTTATTTTAGTTTAACATTTGCATAATAATCTTAAAAGTAAATTACGGTTTGGTCCATGTGGTTTAGTTGTTTTACAATCTTTCAACTCAGAATATAATGTATATCAATGCAGTCATTGTGATTTAAACTATTAAAGTTTTGGCCCCAGCCATAACTACTCTAACGGAATTACTAGAGATAGTTGGAGGCCAAAACCATTAGAATAGTTTTGGTTGAGAGCATAAACCGTTATTTGTTTAAACCATATGGACTGTATTGATAGAAAATTATATTTTGAGTTGAAATAGTTAAAACATTTAAAACACACGGGTCCAAACCGTAATTTACTCGAACCTTAAATTAAACTTTTATTAACGTAAAATTTTAATCCTCAACTCTTTAGATAATAATATTGTACTCTGTTTTAATATTCTCTAAATTTGATTAGTCAATGATAAAACTCACGTAACTCATCAACACCACATAAAACTTTATCTAAAGATTTAATAAATTTATTAAATTAATAATTTTAATTTGGTTTATAAAAGTTTAATAAGTTAAGTTTAAAAAAATGATATAAATGTTTATGTATGCATTTTATAGTAAGTTATTTTATAGAAGTTGAAATGTATGAATAATTAACGTAATGATGAAATAGCAATATAAAAGATTTTACAATCAAATTGAAGGCTTAACTAGCATAAAAGTCCAGCAAATTTTATCAATTAATCAAAATGATTTTTGAAATTCAAATGTGTAGCAAGAATAATAATTTTTTGGGTAAATTGTACATAACATGTTTATTGGAGATAGACAAGCTCTTAAATGTTTTAAATAAACCAAAGAAGAAAAATACGTTGATTACTTTGATAAATTAAAAGAAAGTTAACCATTTTTGTTTAAACACATTTATGAGTTGAGTGGGCCAAACTAAGCTTTTAGAAACTTATTAAGGTGGTCACATCTATGAAAAACAACGAACAAAAGTTGACATGTAACATCTGGAAAATTGTGTTGTATAGTTTGGGTTAAAAATGAGATTAAAGAAACTTAACTCTGAAAAGCTTCGGGAGATTCAAAAACATGAGAGAAAACTAATTAAAGAGTGTATAACAATGACGAAACCTTAAGTGACTAAAATGAAAATATGACATTAGGAGCAATTGAAGCCTTCATGGCTTCATTCGAACAACACTAGTTTTACTTTATTTTCTTTCGCGATTTTCGGCTGTTATGGGATTAATTAGGAGCAAGTGAAGCCTTCATGATTTGATCCAAGTTAGAAAATTAAGGATTAAACATTGTCATCATAGCATCGACTGGGCTGGCTCTTTAGTTTTGTGACATGGGTTATAAATGATAAGTCTCAATACATCATTTCTTTTCACCCATTTGTTCTAACTAATACACATAAATAACTAAGCTTATCTCTCTTAATGCCCATAAATTCCAAGTATCAAATTAAAAGAAAATTAAAGAAAAGAAAAAAAGAAAAAAGCTTCCAACTATTGTAGGTTTCTTTTTACAAGTGTTGTTCTAGTAGTTTGTTTGTAAAGTGTTCATTTGTTAGTGATATTTGAAAAGAATACTATCTTGACATTGTTTGGTAGTGCGGTAAAGTTCACTATCTTGACATGGTGAAGATTGTGAAGACATATAATCTTGTTATATTATGTTGAAGAATATGATAAATAGCGTAGCATAGTGAGACATTATGACGACTATTTCAATCGGATTTAGAAAAATGACTAGCGAAGAAACTTTGGAATTGGATGATCAAGGAAATGACAAAGATATGTTTAGTTAATACCAACTTGAATCTCTATAAATCCATTTTATTATCTCTGTCTTTTAGTCTCTTTACTTATTATTTAATAGATTAAAACACGTGTATTACACAAGTTAAATTTTAAATAAATATCATATATAATATGACTTATAATGCAATTATATTATTTACTAATTTAAAAAAAATCATTACTATTTAATAGAAGAAAGTGGATAAAACAAAAAAAAAAAAAAACGTTATATAAATATTTAATATGAGAGAAATACGAGAAAATAATTTTGATGTGTTTTAGGAACATAAAATGTGTATTTATAAACATTTATTTATTAGAATAGATAAATTTATTATTTGTTTACGTGTTGCAAAAAGAATTTAACAAACATGATTAGCTTCTTAATCAAGTAATTTATTAGAAGTATATATTTACCCTCTCTACTTTTCTACACTTATAAAGTTGTAATTTGTATTTATAATCTATAATAAAAGAGTAGCAATTTTGTCACTTGTCACACTCTTACATCACTAATGTCATATGTCTCATTCTTACACTACTATTTCTACTTGTCAACTCCTTATCATTACAAATAATCTTCTCTCATATTAAATAATTATATTATCTCTATTATTAAATAGATTTTTCTCTTATTAAATAATTATAATATTAATAACTAGGGGAAGGTAAAAAATATAACCCACTAAATGTGTACTAACCCAAATAACTTTGGCAAGATGAAGCCGAATCTTGGATTTTTTTTTTTGAACATCATTGTAACACATTTTGAACACCATGTTCTTTTATGAGTTTGGGCTAATTCATCACCGTTCAAAAACTTACAGTACTGTAAGTTGTAAAATATTTAAAACTTACAGTACTGTAGCACAAAACTTACAACGATGATATTTTTTAAACGGTGATGAATTTTTCACAAACTCATAAAAGAACATGGTGTTCAAAATGTGTTATAATGATGTTCAGAAAAAAAAAATCCAAGATTCGGCTTCATCTTGCCAAAGTTATTTGGGTCAGTACACATTTAGTGGGTTATTAAAAATTCTTTATCTTTTTTGTAATAAAGAACAATTAAATTCTAAAATCAAAATTTTTAAAGTAAGAAATATTTTATTTTCAAAAAACAAAATTTATGTAAAAAACAAGTTATCTTAAAAAATGATTTTTTTAAAAATAAAATATAGAAAAGGAGTTTTAAAACAATGAGATTTTTATCATCTAATGACTTTTTTTAATTTACTTAAAATTTGAATTAATAAAAAATGATAGAAAAAGTTACATTTTTTGTCCGTTATGTTTAACGCTAATTTAAATTGGGTCGTTGAACTTTAATAATTACAAAAATTATATTTTATATTATTGATTTATAAAAGTTAGTTTTTAATATAATAGAAACTGAAGTTTTTAACGTTAGTTATTTCAAAGATATCAATTATTACACATTAAAATGTCATATATCATTTGTATAGTGATTAAAGTTTTATAATTATTTTATTATTACTTAAATATTTATTTATATGTAAATTAATCATTTTATATAAAAATATCATTTTATAATTGCTAAATTTTCATTACTAAGTATTTAATATTTTGTATTAAATTCGTGTAATACACGGGTTAATAACTTAGTCATATTATATATCATTCACTTATGGTTATGTATAATTTTCTTATGCATCATATGTATTTCTCTGGTTATGTATTTCTCTTAACCAAGGGCTTCTAGCCTAATGATTACCCCCTAGGCTTCCCTGTGGGAGGCCACGGGTTCAAATCCCTCCCAAGGAGAAATAGGGGTCCTTGGAGGTCAGGGGATTTTCCGGCGTGGTTTCCTCCTGGGGTGATGGTGGGGTCTCAACGGAGGTCATGGTAACTAGACCTTGGTGACGTAGCCTGGAAATCAGTGGTTCACACGTTGAGATCTGTAACAACCAAAAGATTTAGCACCTTTGATCGTGTATAAAATCTATGTTGAATTGACAATGGTAATTACTATAGATTGATAGTACACGAGAAATGATGAACGTAGGCGAAAACCGTGCGCAAAACGGAGTTACGGATTGTCCGGAATCACGAAACGAAGAAAATTTTCAAGTATTGACTTCTGGACTCGTCGCGGTACGCGACGGAGATTGAGGATCCTTCGCGGTACGCGACGGACCTAAAATATC
>SZYD01002563.1:0-67674 GCA_009363875.1 Mikania micrantha
TCTGAATCTCTATGAGGACTCAATTTAATCTGAGAAGATCGAACTATTTGATCCCAACTCAAGAAACGATCGAAGGCTAACTCGAACTCAAATCGGTTACTCTTGAACTTATACAGGTAATATCTATGTTCTTTCAACTCATAGTTTAGCATATAACAAAAGCCCTATGGAATCAGGGGCTCACATTTTCTCTATCGATCGAATTCGAAGCGATTTGAACTAGGTTATTATAAGGTTGTGGAGAAACGAACTAAGAGGTTAACTATAATTTGTTTATGGTTCGTCAATGTGCCCTCACCCAGCCCAGCCGTGGGATGCTTGGGCTGGGTAGAAGCGCCTAAAGTTCGAATCCGGGCAAGGGATCATGGGCCGGTTTTGCTCCAAAACTCCATTTTTTCTCGTATTTTAATGCTTGAAAAATTTTATAAAAATTCTATAAAGCATATTTTGTTACTTTGTAAATAATTGAACTATTATAACTTACAGAATACGTATTTCAACAAATTTCCTTATTTAAAACTTATTAAACCAATTTAAATGTTAAAAATATTCATTTGACCTTATTAAAATCATATTAAAATATGTAATAAGCTCCAAAAATTTACTACAGATTAATTATAAATTCTAAAATTATTCAAAAAAATATTATTTGCATTATCCTCTAATTTATCTTATTTAAATGTTAACAGATGATTAAAAAATCATTAATTTAGCTTAAATATACACTCACACAATGAATTAAATTATGAACTATATAAAAATTCAAAATATTATATATAAACTTTTTGAAATAGTTTTATGAAAACTAAAAATCCTTTTCAATTGACTCATCCTATTTAAATTTTTTGATCTCTATAATTCTTAAACTAAAATACATGCTTTACTTTATACTTGGTGTAAATTATATAAATCCTAGAAAGAATTCTTTATAAATTTTGTATTATATTTAGTATATATATATATATATTATAAAATATTAATATTAAACTTTAAACTTTAAATTTAAATTAAGAATATCTACTTTTAATGACTTTAAAAGTTTATATAAAAAATAAGTCAAATGAACAAAACCCAATATTTGGAGGACTATACTTGTTATATACCTTAGCATAATAAGAATAGTTAGAGACTATAAATTTGTAGATATATTCTTATGTATATATTATATTAAAAACAGGTTGGCAAATGTTTGCCATTGCACAACTAAGTTTAGTTGTATTATTGGGATTGCTTAGCAACACACGTGAGTATTCATATCCCCGTTTTAGTTATATATTATTTTGGGGATGTCACACATGTCCTTATTCAAATTCTTAAACTCTTATGCTATTATTGAAAATTATGAAACTATATAATGCTTTGTGGTTGGATTGTTATTATGTGATTGTTCTTGTATTTGTATACTTATTTATTCTTATGCATTTTGTCACGTATTCTAGTACTTAGTTCCTAAGAGAGTCGCACTTTCTTCGCGTGACGTTGTCCGTGTTAAAAAGGGACGGTACATCCTTTACACATGCTTGTTTCATTCACATTATAATATTCATATACATTGCCATTAAGGTTTGAATACTTTGAAACTTATAGTATTATAATCTTGTGATTACTCACCAACTATTCATTTAGTTGATAGTTACTTTACATGTGTGACAGGTTAAAGTGAAGATTCTAAGAAACAGACTAGGAAGATGGACCTAGATATTTGTATTAAACACTTAAGCTTAAATTCTAGATTGTTGTGTTTGACTTTGAACTTGTAAAGTAATAACATTGTAATTTAGTATTTTAAGTATGAAACTTTGAATTTTAAATCATGAGCTTATGAACAATTATTTCACATATTATGCTCCGGTGTATTCCGCCATCAGTCAAGGTGTGACAGATTGGTATCAGAGCCATTGTTATATGGAATTAGGTTATTAGAAATGGTGACCTAGACTATAACTAAGCTACCCTTTTATATAAACCTTCTTATGCTAGTTGTTATTGGACCTTTAGTGAACGCGCATCATGAACCTTTAGTGAACTTTCATTATGAACCTTTTCTTTTGGTAAACTATCATCGTGAACATTTGTTTAGTGAACTTACATGACGAACTCTTGCTTAGTGAACTTCCATTTTGAACTTTTGCTTCATGAACTTCCATTATGAACCCTCACTAATGAACCTTCCCTTATTGAACCTTCAACATGAACTATACTATTAAACCTTAAATCAATCATCATTATGAACCTTTAATATTGAACTTTTAATGAACCTTCACTATGAACCTCTAATGTTGAACTCTTATATAAACCTTCCTATTGAACTTTTAACCATAGTGAACTCTTATTATAAACATTTACTTTGAAACCTTAACGAACTTACTACTAGAACTACACAAAAAAAAAAGAAAAAAAAGAAAATTAAACTAATGAACTTTACAAACCTCATATGAAACTTCTATTTTGAACCTTCTACATTCTCGCAAACTCGTGGACTCTACGTAAATGTTAGGAATCGTTATCCTTATATCTCTTCTAAACACGTATAAAACATAAGTATATTTTTGTGATCTTATTCCCCTTAGAACTAAGTTTATAAGACGAACATGTATTAACTGGAAGGGTGAAATACTGCTAGTCAAAAATTCTGTCTAGGAAAGCCGTTTAGCTTTCCTGGGGAGTCTCTTTGAAAGTATCTTCGCTTATAGGCCAAAGCATGTCATACCAAACGTCTCACAAGCTACAAAGTTCTAATATTTCAAAGGTATTCAACTTTGGATACCATTCCTCAAATCCTAGACACATTACACCTATGATTTATAAGGGTGATTCGTTATTTCATCTAAGTTGTAATAGTGTCATAATTTATAAAAGCCCTATAATAGTTATTCTATGATTTTATGACGCTTCATCTATGATTAGTAAGAGTAATTCCTTATTTCATCAAAGGTGTAATAGTTTCATAATTTCTAAAAATCCTATGATACTCATACTATGACTATATGACATTTCATCTATGATTTTGTAAGGGTGATTCCTTATAATCTAGGAAGTCATAGTGTCACTTAGTTATTCAATACAATTCGAAGAAATCTTATAACATTATGTCTGTGGTTAGTAATGTATATTTATCATTAAACCTAAGATATTATAATACCAAATACTTATGCATTCTACACAAGTCAAGAAGACTTGATGACATTATTCTATAATTAATAATGATTATTCATTATTATATATAAGATGATAAGAATGTCACACATGTTATACACAGCTCATCATAAAAAAAAAAAAAAAAACGGTTTTTTTGAGCCGGGGGTCTCCTTAGAAGCAGCCTCTCTACCACATCTGAGGTAGGGGTAAGGTTTGTTTTCGTCTCACCCTCCCCAGATCCCACATAGTGGGAATATCCTGGGTTTGTTTGTTTGTTTGTTATACTTGCGTACGTTATACTCCTCATTCCTAACAAAGCTTACACAAAACGTATACTTTAATATATGTGTATAACCTCCATTTTCAAATATACTTACACTCAAAACCTATGATTTCAAATTTCTAAGACATTATGCCTTTGATTATTGGTAATTATTTGTCATTTTAATCTGAAGTTCTATAATGTCTTATTTCACATATTCTTATAGTTAGACTAAAACCCAAATGCCCTAAGACATTTAACTTAAGTGATATTTGTTATCATCTTAACCTAAAATTCTTATTTCAAATATCCTTTCATTCTAAACAAAATCTTATAATATTAGGCTTATGATTCATGATAGGTATCATCGTAATCCAAGTTTCCTAATGACACAACCATCTTCAAACTATTCGAGTAAAATACTAAGTGAAGAACTTGTGATAACCTCATAGATTAAAGTTTGTCGTTTTAAAACGTTATGTGAAATGAATAGAAATCTTATGTTATCTTGTAAAGGGGTCAATCAAGTCAAAATGGTTATACGAGATAGATTTCCTCAATCTAATCAATTGAAGTTAAACGTCCTATGAAACCTAATAATTTTGATAAGACCAATTTACATTCTATAAAATTCTAAATCAAATCACTTGTGTGCCAAGTTCAAGGATAGGGTGATCATGCAAGGTAAATTATCATTACGGGTGTACACGTAACGAGAATTTGCAGTACATGTGAATCCTAGTAAAATTAGTAACGAGACAATTGGGACAATCGAAGCAAAAATAGAAATCAAATCTTAAACTCATTCAAACCATATTATAAGATTAAACGTTTACCCATAAACATCCATCAAATTGATTCTTGAAATCCTATTCATACACACAAGTACGATAAATCTAAGGTTAGTATTGGTAGGCGATTGGTATGCTTTCAAAGTACTATTTGGTGTGGTGGGTTGGCTGCGGTATACTTTATATATAAGCACCAACATTAGATATTTTTTAGTCAAGCTATTAATTGATTACATACTGTAAAAACGGTTACGGAATAGGACCTACCCGATTTGTAATGATTTAGCAAATTAAGAACATAGAAAGTCTTGAAGTTGAGTGAAATGTTGAAGAAGACAACCAAAAACGAATCTGAGATGTAATGTAACGAGTAACAGTGTAAAGCAAATAAGATTCATTAGTCAACAATATTACATTACCTACCCCTCACATGCTCTCAAACTCCATGGATTAAGAATCCATGGAGTTCATGGGAGAGAGCTCTCAAGACTACATTGAAGCACACCCTCACACACTCTCTTGTCTGTGTTATGTTTCTACAAATGAGAATAATCTCTATTTATCGTGTCACATGACCTAAAACCCTAAAAACAACAAATACAACAAAACGATAACAAATAATAAATATTAAATTAAGCTTTATCATTTGTTGTGGTCTTCGGGTCTTTTCGTTATCAAGTGTCTTCGTAATCTTGAGTCTTTAGCGGCTCGTACGGTGACTCGTTTCTCCCTAATCAACAAATACATAATACTTCTTGTTTACATTCCATCTATCCAAATTAACTGTTGATCTTGACTTTTCTAGACCCAACAGTCTCCCCCTATTTGGTTAGATGAATGTAAGCCAGAAGTATGATGAAACATACATGAATAATAAGATTTAATTTGGGTAGATACAACTCATGTTTCTTTCATCGCAACAATTGTGAAGCTTTCTTTACTCCATTTCTCAAACCCAAAAGAAACTTCTTGAAGTTCCATGTCTTCCATTTATCTTCTCCCCCTCTAATAAAGCTCCCCCCTACGATTAAACAATCTTAATCTTCAATCCCAACCCAAAAGATATCCGAATACAGGGTGTCAGTCCAAGTATAGGAATCCCAACCTTGTAATGAACATGTGACAGATAAAGGTTCAAAGATAAATGTAATGCATGTCCCAACAGTCTAATTCTTAAAAGTCTTCAAAGTAGAAACAAGAAATCTTCACATCAATGAAAGCGAAGTCTTCACTGATAAACCACTAACAACACTTTTGCCATCAGTTTCAATCCATCAATCTCCCCCTAAACTGTCGCTATAGATAACTGACGTGTGAAAACCCATCAAGTCTTCAAAAACAAGTAGTGTTCTTCGGAAGCAATCATTGCTAACCGGTAATATGTGCTGCAAACAATTGGACTTACAAAATAGACATCATTAACTCATTTTAATTTTTTGACCATTATGAGTTTCAGATCTATTATGCCAAAGTGTTTAGTACTTCTAATGATGAAACCGAACGAGCGAACCAAAGTCTAATGTGTTTAAAAGTGATGTCATATGTTATCAACTTCTATGGTATTGATTTGAGGATGCATTAGAACTTGGACATCACACAAATAAATAATTAAAAATAAGATATTATATATCAAGAGAATACATCACTTTAGAAACATTGGTTAGCTTTAACAGTATTAATTTATAAATGCATTAGAACTTGGACATCATAAATTAGCACATAAGAAGCTAACCTCTTCTCATACCAATAATAGCTCAGGTAATAGAAAGGTCTCTTCGGAAGATTCTTAGGAAAATAATTTTATTTAAAAGATAAACATTTCTGAATTGTCTCATCAGAAGATAATTTAATGTTGATTGAAAGTAGCTTTTTCATCGGAAGCAGCTGGTCGGAAGAAGCTTTGGAAATAGATGCCTCGGAAGAAGTTTGGAAGGAGCCTCCTATCAGAAGATGCTTCAGAAGTACAATATACTTAACTCTTCGGAAGTGAATATGAACTTTCAAAAGAGAGTCAAAAGAAGTTGCTTCCGTTGACCCAACCTTTAATAACATTTGAAAAATCATGTCTTTTGTACAATTGCTGTCACCAATCTGTTTCTTCATGTGATAAGAAGAATGAGACAAAATAACATAAATGTTGACTTATGATGATGGTGACTTAACACTTAATCAATCCATGTGCCTTCTGCCGTTAATCTTGAAATCCACAAAAAGCAAAAGCAATGAAAGATTTAATTTAAGATGTATAAGAAAAGATGCAGAGAGTATCAACATTGTTTTAACTTTACGAGATAATGACAAGAACAAAGAGATACCCATATGTTTCTCAAGAGATTAAATCTCAAAATAGCCGAAGAAATATGAGAAACATCATACTAGAACCATATTTGAGTGGGGTTTTAATAGAAAGTAGGGAGAATCAAAACCCACTTGTGTTTAAAAACATCAAACACTGAAACCCAAATAAATTGAAGAACCCAGAACAAGAACATCTTCAAAGAACTTTCACAAAAATTCACAAAATCAGGGTATTGAGCACAAGTTTGAGAGAATCAATGGTTAGAATGATAATCTCGGAAACTTGGCTCTGATACCAATTGTAAAAACGCTTGCGGAATAGGACCTACCCGATTTGTGAAGATTGAGCAATTAAAAACGGAGAAAGTCTTGAAGAGGAGTGAAGATGTTGAAGAACACAGCCAAAAACGAATCTGAGATGTATTGTAATGACTAACAGTGTAAACCAAATAAGATGCATTAGTCAACAAGATTACATTACCTACCCCTCACATGCTCTCAAACTCCATGGATAAAGAATCCATGGAGTTCATAGGGGAGAGCTCTCAAGACTACATTGAAGCACACCCTCACACACTCTCTTGTATGTGTTGTGTTTCTACAAATGAGAATAATCTCTATTTATAGTGTCACATGGCCTAAAACCATAAAAACAACAAAGGTCTTAGTAATTATATTTATATCGAGACAACTAAACAATCATTAATCCAAAAACACTATGAGTCAAGAGGACCATATGTGTGCAAACTCTAGATAGAAACACACCATCTGTATGTTTTAAATTAGAAGTTCTATAAATTTCAAAATCCTAAACCAAACAATCAACTTATAACCCAAGTTCTTTAAATGTTTCGATTCAACTAGTAGTTCATAACCTAGAGATGCTAGTTCATAACACCAATAAAATACCTAGAATTCTAATACATCAAATAACAATTCCAACATCATTCTAGTACGTAACTTACAAATTTTAAAATCACAACCCATGATTCGAACATGACAGTTTACAATTCAAAATCCTAAGCCCATATACTATATCTTTTAATGCGTCACGAACCACGAAAGTTTATAATCAAAACTTATCCACCACTTACCTCTGAGCTAATATGTAACCTTGAACTCTAAAACAAATACAAATTTTGATAATACCTTTTGTACAATAGAACCTGGTTACGGGAAAAGCTATTAAGTATTGATAATGGGATGAGTGGTGGCTAGGTTCACCCTCCACAGCCCCTATGTATATAAAAATTGTTAAATACGAAGATAGAATACGCTAGACATAAATCATGGAATCTTAAAGTATAAACTAAACTTAAAACGTAAGTAATGTAAGAAATAGGCAATTTTAACAAATCAATTTCAAAGACGAACCACATTCAAATGACCACAACATTTTAACTAAAGTAGGGGAGAAAGTGTTGTCTACCATTCTCTTGAGCAGCTCATTTTAAAAAATAAATCATAATAAACATGTTCGATTTTTAATAAAACAATTATCACACAAAAGAAATCCCTTGAGATCGATTCCAAATCACTTGCAATTTTTCTTTACTTACAGTCATTTCTAAAATCATACCCCTTTTAAGTTATTCGATTCCTAACTAAATTCATGAATATAATAAATCACTTTTTGCAAGCCAAACTTAAACAAATTAATAATCATCTTAACTAGATATTATCTTGATATGTGTAAAATCATTCAAACAATAATTCTTCTTGTAACAAAAAGAGTTTACGCTATTTACAAAATTTCTCCAACGAATTCAAACCACAGGTATTATTCCAACAATCGTTACCATGATAAAAATCTAATGACTCGACAAACAACATACGTTAATCAAACCAAGACGCACAAGTCTTGTCATGTTCAATAAAGGAACCTCTATTCTCAATATACAGAAAATTAACAAGAAAAAAAGGACACATCTCTTTGCGAAAATCACAACCATTCAAACCCGAACAAACCAATTTATTTTAGATTCCCCGTGTTTCCTACATAAAGCAAACATTTGTAAATTAATGTGTCAGGTAGCTAAATAATTGATCATAACAAACAACACGTACATAGTCAAAATTTGACAAATTAATTAGAAATCAAAAACAAATCGAAAGATAACTAAAACCAAAAATATCTACGATTAACAAATCCTATTAATAAATTTCGGGACGAAATTTTCTAAAGTAGGGGAGACTGTAACATTTACGAATTTACGATTTTAAATTTCGTAAAAACTTAGATGCATCATTATGCAAATCATGTCTTTTTAAGGTGCTTAATTATATATGTATATAAAGACGCAATATATAGACTTTAACTTTAACAAAGATACAATTTATATAGATACATATACACTTAAAGAAATAATAAAGACACAATTTATTTAAAATTCTTAACTAACTTTAACAAAGTCAAATAATTTTGTACAAATTAATTAATAATAATAATAATAATAATAATAATAAAATAATAATAATATACAAAAATAGAATACTTATCAACATTAAACTATGTTTTTATAAAAATTAACAAATTATAAAAAAATTAATAATAATAATAATGTTTTATAAAATTTATTAAAAAATAAGTTTTATAGATTTCATTCTTTTTATAAACATTATTAAATAATAAGTTTTATAATGTTTTATTGAAGTTTTAAACTCAAAACAATTGATAATAAAACCTCAAGGGTTGATTTTGCCAAAATATAAACTTATTGTGTGTGTGTATGTGATGGGTTCCAATCGAAAAATGGAACAGGACCGAATTTGAGGGACCATTTATGCCATTCCTCAAAAGTTTCAGCACAGCAACCCCCCTTCCTTCTTTCCCCGTTCGAGCCACTATCTGCCTCGGTTTCATCATCTCGAAGCTTGGATTCGACATTAAACACCAATTCACGCCCGTAATAACTCCAACCACCTGCGACCAACTCAACCGAACCATTTAATTCGCGAATCACGCGTTTAATCACCTAATTAACCTCGGTCGAACTGAAAACCCAATCTTTAACTCAAATTCGCCTCTCCCGTTCATCAAATTCAAATTAATCACACACACATACTGACGACTACACTCTAAATCTCTATGAGGACTCAATTAAATCTGAGAAAGATCAAATTATTTGATCCCAACTGAAGAACGACCGAAGGCTAACTCGTACTCAAACCGGTTACTCTTGAACTTATACAGGTAATATATATGTTCTTTCAACTCACAGTTTAGCATATAACAAAAGCCCTATGGAATCAGGGGCTCACATTTTCTCTATCGATCGAATTCGAAGCGGATTTGAACTAGGTATTATAAGGTTATGGAGAAACGAACTAAGAGGTTAACTATAATTTGTTTCTGGTTCGTTCAATGTGCCCTCACCCAGCCCAGCCGGTGGGATGCTTGGGCTGGGTAGAAGCGCCTAAAGTTCGAATCCGGGCAAGGGATCATGGGCCGGTTTTGCTCCAAAACTCCATTTTTCTCGTATTTTAATGCTTGAAAAATTTTATAAAAATTCTATAAAACATATTTTGTTACTTTGTAAATAATCTGAACTATTATAACTTACAGAATACATATTTCAACAAATTTCCTTATTTAAAACTTATTAAACCTATTTAAATGTTAAAAATATTCATTTGACCTTATTTAAATCATATTAAAGTATGTAATAAGCTCCAAAAATTTACTACAGATTAATTATAATTTCTAAAATTATTCAAAATAATATTATTTGCAATATCCTCTAATTTATCTTATTTAAATGCTAACAGATGATTAAAAAATCATTAATTTAACTTAAACACACACACACAATGTATTAAATTATAAACTATATAAAAATTCAAAATGTGACACCACAAATCTCAAAACCATTTTTACATAATTAATACATAGTTACAACATCAAAATTTCGCGCATGTGACCATTGAAGTGTTGCATGTAGACATTAATGCTTGCATGTGTGTGATTAGGTGATTTATGTGTAAGAGGACCATTAGAGATACCTTAATAGAGCTTGGATGCTACAATGAAGCTAGAAATCGACGAGTACAGGATCTGGGAACCTTTGGGGATGGTTCTTCAGCAGGTACCAGGTGGTGATGATGGTGGTTAGTCCTTCCAGGCTTCTCTTGGCTCCAAGTCATCAAGAAAGTTCAAGAGTATATCTTGATAGCCTCTGGTGATGGTGAGTGGTGTTAGTAGGAGCATTGTGGTCAGAGAAGTGGTGTTCAGTTGAAAATAGTGATAGGGAAGTGAATGAACGAGAAGGGTTGGGTTTTTATAATGTTTTAAGCTTCTAGGGGCCCTCATGTACCGCCAAGCATGCCCTTTGGGGGTCCTGGTGTACCGCCAAGGACAAAATAGCCAGGTGCCCCTCTGAAACTTGATATGTCTCTTCGGTGCAATCGATGTCCTCGAGCTTCCTGTTCTTCTTGGGCTGCTCTGTGATGAGAGCTATTATAGGGTGTATCCATTCCGCATACACTTGTAGGCCTTCATGAAAGATATGAAGTTCAAAGGTATCCATCTTCGTTCGCCTTGGATTATTATTCACTCCCCGTTGGACGTCGGGATGCGAACTACCTTCTCTAGACATACGATTTCCGTCTGGTTAGCAGTCAGCACATCCATTCAAGCCACAACATCAAAGCTACGTAGAGTTACCGACATTAAGCCGATGTTGAATTCATGGTTTGCCAATTCCAAGACGCATCCTTGGAATATTTGTTTTGTTTCGATAAATTTGTCGTCGGCTAACTCTACAGTGTACTAAATGTCTAGTGGTGTTGGGGTTACGTTAAGCAATTGACTAAACTTGCTAGATATGAAACTTCTATCGGCACCGATATCAAATAATATGCTAGCGTAGACATTATTTAAAAGAAACATACCACCAAGCATGTCTCTAGGGGGTCCTGACATACCACCATGGACAAAATAGCCGGTGCCCCTCCGAGATACGTCGTATATCGGCAAGAGGAATTTGATCGGTCATGGCATACCGCGATGGAATTCGGCTGAATTTTAACTTGCCAGCGACCTTCGCGTACAGCCAAAAATCATGTCGGAATCCTTGGCGTACTGCGAAACGTCCTGCGCTTGCCCACTTTTTAATCCCGAAACTTATGAAAATTATATTTTAGCTTCCAAACTTCATCAAAATTATTCCGGGCTTCAGTTTAGTCGTAAATACAGTAATATAAAAAATAAAAATAAGCAAAAGTAATTAAAATCTAATAAAAAGTAAATAAAATAAGATAAAATATTATAAATTAAACACTAAAACGATGTGTAAATAATGACACATCATATATATATATATATATATATATATATACACACACACATAAATCATGCAAAAAAATTACATATACATACTAATGAACATTTCAAATACACCCTCATACATACATACATAAATACATACATCCATACATACACTATACATATACACGACATAGATACATGCATATATATATATATACATACATATCAACAAAATAAAATGCAAACGAAATATACACCCACATACATGCATGAATGCATACGTACATGTCACACCCCGAGCCGGCGGGCTAGATCGACTTTCCCTTCGGACATAAAGGCCTCGGTGCGCGATATCGGGTGATAATCGAAATGATCAGATTGTATACATAGCATCAAAATTTTAGAATAACTAAAGCACAATAATATTTAACTAGGATTACAAAGTTAAATTACAATTCACGTTTGATAATTTAACTAAGTAAACCTATTCAAAAGAATCATGAGGTCACTATCTTGTTACTATACAAGATATCAAAAATGATCCACAAGTAAATAAAAAAATATGTGCATCCAAAAGTTACTAGGTCCTCTTTATGGCATCCTAGTATGCATCCTGAATCTTGTCTTAATCCTGTACGTCACCTGAGAAACATGTAAGAAACAAAGTCAACACATGGTTGGTGAATCCATAGTGTTTTATAAGTGAAAATGAGTTTACAAAATGTTTAGAGCAACAGCCTTAACCACACTACCAACACCTATCATATCCAGCCAAGTATGCTTATATATATGGCATACTTAGGGTCAAGCTTACCGCTAGCCCAGCCCCTAGCCAGCCACATACCGGACCACATATAATATTATTGTTAATGTTAATTAAGAGTTTTATCCCTTCAACAACCTTTCAGAATGACAACCTTAACCTCACCAACAACAACTATCCTATCCAGCCAAGTATGGTTATGTATAGGGCATCCGCAGGGTCAAGCTTACCACCAGCCCAGCCGCCAGCCCATCACATACCGAGGCACATATGGTATTGTTGTTAATTATAATTAAGCGCTACACTCCTTACCAATTCCAACAACATCTTTACCCTAGTGACAACTTTTACCTCATCAATGACACCTATCCTATCCAACCAAGTACGCTTATATATAAGGCCTACGTAGGGTAAAGCTTACCACCAGCCCAGCCGCCAGCCCACCACATGCCGGGCCACATAAGATACTGTTATTGAAGATAACTAAGCATTTCACTTTCTACCAACACCACATTTGTTAGAGTTTAAAAAAACTAGTTTTGAGTTCACAACAGTGGAAAACTGAATACTGAAAGGAAGCGTCACCAAAGGACACACCCGTTGGTATTCACTATCAATCCATAGAAGCAACTAGGGTGTAACGATCTGCATCGGTGTGTAGTTAGAGGATATTCATTAGTAGACACTAGATCTACTAATTGGTATCATAATCATCCTAGCCAGTGTAACAAAACATGGACGGGCAATGAAGAACACTGAATGACGAGTAGGTGTAACACCCCGACCGATGGAGGAAACATCGGGGCACCACGAAGTGTAGATTGTTCATAGCACAAGGTATAAAGTTGTAAATAATTCAGACATTAATCTCAAACATTTGTTACATTGTTTCAAATGATCAAACCCTAACTATTACATCATTTAAATTCTAATACATCAAATATAAATTAAATGGAAACTCAACAATATGGCTAACTGGCATTCCCACCAGAAACATGTTTAAAATCAAGTGTCAACTACGAATAGTTGGTGAGTTTTATAGGTTTGTACACTCACACAAAATATGTTTACAAGAAAATGATGGCATATGTGAACTCAAAGGATAATGAACATAGTTAAAATGAACTAGCAAGTAAAGCAGATCAACTAATGTTACCAAATGAAGTTTGACCAATGTTTATCACTACAAACAATGCTCAAAGCTAGCAAAACTAGCACCACGTGCTTCCCCAAAAGGGTAAATCAAACATTGGTGGGATGGTCAGTCCAATAGATCTATCATAGCCACTATATATGTGTGGTCAATACCTATCCTTAACTAAAGTTCACAAACTATAAAGACATTAGCTAAGTTCACATGGGAATGTTTAGAAGTTAAGATATGTTCAAAGATAACATGTTTCACCCCAAAAGTTCAAAACGAGTAAAACATGGGTTATGAAGACTCACCTTGATGTGTGAGATAACCTTCGCAATAGTTGTAAAGTATCTCAAAGTATGTTCACACAGATTCAATATCAACCTATATAGTTCATTAGGCGTAAGTGTATGTTCTTATGTAACTATGACTTCTATGTAACACCTACATGTAATCCCTACTATTTTCGATTTTCATTCAAGCCTTGTAATCGTGCTTAATTCGAAATAAATAAGAGTTTGGGGATATATTTTTAACATTTAAACCATTGATTTATATTTAGTTAAATGTTTACTTCATTATTAAAGCAGTAATAATAATAATAATAAAGTAATACAAACACAATACATAATCTAAATTTTTATATAAAATTCATTTTATAATTTTTGAAACTTAAAAGTCATAATGGGTTATAATAAAAATAAAAATATTTTATTAGTAAATAACATATTTCTAGAATGTATACATAATAATAATAATAATAATAATAATAATAATAATAATAATAACAACAACAATAGCAAATAATAATAATAATAATAATAATAACAACAACAATATTAATAATGATAAGACATTAAAATTATAAAAAGGCTTTTATAAATTATTTTATGTCTTATACAAATCATTTATAAAGTCTAAGTATTGAAAATAAATAAAAGATTTTATAAATTTTAAAACATAAAAAGGTTGTTAAATTAGAAGGGTTAAAAATGACAAATTATAAATCCAGTTTGTGAGACGAGAAGGTTTAATCTTAGAATAAAACATGAAAGAAACCTGAGGGCTAAAACTGTAAATACCCAAAAGTGGGTTTCCTCCTCAACCCATCCAACCCGTTTGATGCTCCAATGACCCAACTTCGACCCAAACTTCTATCCGCTCGATTACAACCTTATTACAGCTCACTATCAATCGATTTGGAAAGGATTCGAAGGTTTGATACGATTACAATCATCAATTAATTCGATTTAACGCGTAAAATCACTTCCTAAATAAACACGATCGACTAAGAATTTGAAATCCATTCGAACGCGTATAAAACCCGAATCAAATCACATTATCTTCATCCTTTATCAATTTCGAACAAGTATGTGCAAGGAAATCGAGCGCATAACAACCGTTCATCGCGATTCAAGACTAGGAAACGACCGAACGCTCTGCTTAATCGAACTCCACTCAAACAGATACCAAACCAGGTAATCTTTATGTCAATATACTCGAAATTCACTAGGGATTAAAAGCCCTATGGTTACAAAGGCTATTAATCCCCGAATCATACGAATTCAAACAAAGAATAATCTAGGGTTCATATGGTTCTGAATTCGATTTAGAGACTTGAATAACAATATATCCGAACCAACCCTTACAAGACATTACCCCCAGCCCAGTGGTTAGGACCGCCGGCTGAGGGGGAATAGGTCTCGGGTTCGAATCATTTGGCCGGCCCGTATCCGAAATTTTTTTGCTCCATCCATTCTAACTCATTTCTCTGTTATAAAAATTATGTTAAAAATCCCAAAAAAATTATTTTTATAAATTCTGTAGAAATTCTAGTAAGATTATAACAAATTTTTATTAGTTTAAAATGAAAACAAATTTAATAATTCATTTAAAAGAACTATATTGTTGTATTAAATTCAAAAATTTAAGGAATTTAATTTTAAAACATTCTGTTAAAAAAAATCCAAATATTTTCAAATTTAAATTTTTTAATTTAAAGGTAATTAATTAAAATAAGAAGGTTTTAAATAGTTTTAAAACTAAAATAAATGATTTTAAAATCAAAGTTCATAACAATAATATTTCAAAAATAATATTTTTACTTCTGTACGATCTTAACTATGTATTTCAAAAAATAGAATTCAATTTACTTCTTTTGTAAAGTTAATTAATTTAATATAAAATTTAATTAATTGAAGTTAATAAAAGGTTTTTTTTTTAAAAAAAGTCAAACTAAGTTTTAACAACATTCTGTTAAATATATATATATTAAACTCACTTATACATTTTAATTATCACTTTAAAATGTGTTACCTAAAACATATTTCAATGATAAACTTTTAAATTTTAAATAATTGTTTTGAAATCAAGATAATTCAAAATGCTTATTTTAAATTTATAAACCTTTATAGGCCAAACAAAATTTTATAAACTTATAATTCTAATACCCAAACTTTTAAATACAAATAAATAATTAAATGGATGGAAATTAATTCATATAAACTACTTAGAAATTCAATTCCAAAATAATAAATAAAAGGAATATTTAATATTCTATTTTTATTTATTATAAGAATATTATTAAATATTCTTAAAGAATTAGTCTAGCCATGTAAATAATATTGATTAATTAAAAAGAATATCTTTGATATTCTATTTTATTTAAACCAATATTAAGTTTAGTTTATTCATACAAATAATATTGATAAATAAAAAGAATACGTTTGATATTCTATTTTATTAAATCAATATTATAAGATTAACTATTCTAAGTATCCATTCAAGACATAGATTCATTCAAGCTAGGACTTCCATTAGGATTGCCATAGTTTCTAGGATCCTTGAACTTGAACTATAGGATTGCTAAGACTTGAATTACTCAAATTATAGGTGAGTAGATAGCCTTACTTCCTCATTGTTTAAATCAAGGACTTGGAACTAGCCTAGCATCCTAACATGTGAGTTCTTCACACTCCCTTTTACTTCTTGTTTTTGGAATGTTACACATGTCATATTCAAACTATTATTCATTCTATTATTCAATTCAAACTTATGATGCAAGCCTTAGACTTTGTTAGTTTTATGTTTAAGATGTTAAGTTTATACAATGTGTTTATTATATGTGTTTTGCCAGTCTGGCAATTTAGTACTTTGTAGCCTAGGATGGTTAGATACTATCTTCGCAATAGCTTTGGCCTTTGTGTGAAAAAGGTGAAAAGTACATTAGCAGGCTAGTTGAATTACAAATGATAGTTCTAGTATTATTATACTTGAATTATTATGTAAGGATACTAGTTTGGACACAAGCTATTGTTATTCATGTATTCATTCTATTATTCAAACTTGTATTATGCTATGCCTTTGATACATATTCTAATTAAGTTTTAGTTTGCATCCTTTTATACTTAGTATTCAAACTTAGTGTGTAAACTCACCAACTATGCAAATAGTTGACAAACTCTATTTTAGACGTGTGACAGGTTAAGGAAGAAAGGATTCAAGACATAAGATAGGTCTAGAGACCTAGTTTAATTTTATTTAATCAAATGTTTAGACTTGTTTTATTGTAATGTTTTTGGCTTGAATTTGAATTATCATAATAACTATGAATGTTTGAATTAAATACAATTGTTTAATTATTGAAATTTGCACATAGTACCATGAGTAATGAACAATCTAACTCGCGCCCCAACGTATTCCGCCGTTGGTTGGGGTGTGACACTACAATCTAGATAGGTCATAGAGTTTGGCTTTGTTCTGAGACGTTATTAAATGTTTAGCAATTGTTTTGTTTAAAATAGCTTTGGTTTTATTGTAATAGTCCAAATTTTCATTTTAAATAAAATTTACACACTTGAAATATTTAAAATGTAAACCATTCGAATGATTTAAAGATTAAAATAACCTTAAGTTTACACGTTTCAAATAAGTTTTAGAGATATTTTAAGATAACAACTCATATTAAAAGATTTAATTTATTTAATAAATTGAAGATAAGTTTGATATCATATTTATAATAAAGTAAATGTTTTAGATTTATAACATTTTTTTTAAATTAAATAAAATTTATAGCTTTAACTACAAAAATGTTGAAAAATATTTGGAACAAGCTATAAGTTGTATATGTTTATCATAAGTTATATAACTCACGAATATGTGAATATATATATATATATATATATGTATATATGTATGTGTGTGTGTATAAACACCCATTTATATATGTATATATTATGTTAAAATGTTAGATTTAAAAATTAACTATTTAATATAACTACTTTGTATTCATAAGAAATAAGTCAACAAACATTTATATATATATATATATATATATATATATATATGTATATTTTAAAAAAACAATATACTTTTCTTAATTCAGTTTTAAACATTAAATTTATAAAACTTTTCTGTAAAAACAGAATTTTAAAATGAATTTTTAATAAAAAGTTATAATAGAAAATTGAACCAAAAAGGGTTGAACCACGTGGAAGCCTATTCGAACCCGCGACCTCTAGTTGTGAACACAGTGCCTTAGCCGGTTGTTCTAAGGGCCTAAGCAATGATGTTTTTTTGCTTTGAAATATTTTTAACATAAACCAGCTCAGTTCCCTTAAATCAAACTTTTAAGGCGATGAACCCTAATTCATTCTTCGATCGATTTTGCTTGATTTAGCATCCGATCGACTGGAAAACCGTAGGGTTTTTGTTTCATATCATTATGCGGTTACATTGATGTGTGGATCACTAACATGTGTTGCGATTTTATGGGTTTTCGATCGAGATAAGAAGAGGAGAGTCGGCTGACGAGTTGTGGACTTGATTCTCCATTGATTCGAGTTGCAACTTTGTGTTGTGTGCACAGAAACCTTCGCAACACTCCAATTGATCTGTGTGCTCGTTTAATTTGCTTTATATACACGTTTGGTTTGGTTTTGATTAACGCGTTTTGGTTTCGTATTTTTCGTTATGATTTGGATTGATTCCAAGGTTAATTCGTATAATTGATGATTAAAGATGATTTTCGCAGTAAACACCTTGCTGAAGATAGTTTAGACTTGCTGTATTAACGCGTAAAATGAGCTGGATTTCGTGTGGATGCAAAACGGGTCGAACTGGGTTGTGGAGTGGGTTAGGGGTTGGTATGCGGGTAACGGTGGAGGAGTGTTTCAGGGTTTGGCATAATTGCCCTTTGTAGTTTTTCCTCTATTTAGAAGTTTCAAAATTTGCATAATTACCCCTTTAACTTTATTAATCAATGCTTTTAATGGTTATAAAATTTGTAATAATTTATTTCAATTCCAATAAACTAATATAATTAGATTAGTTATATTTTTTATGATAATTCTATAAAGTTAACCAAACTTATTTATAATTTTTTTTTATTTAAAGTTTATGGAATTTAATTATCATTAAAGTATATAAAACTTTAAAAATGTTTTATTTATTTAATAAAATGTTTTGTGATATTTTTTTTAAAAATTTCTTTTATCATCCAAATTCATTTGTTTAAGTTACTTACAAATAAGTTCTAAATCTTATTATAAATTAATATATATACATATATATATATATATATCTATATATATATATATATATATATTTATATTTAATTTTTTTTTGTATTATATCTTTAGCTTGTGTAATTTTTGTGACAACTGGCAACTTCACAGGTAAATCACAAACATCCCTAGAAACTAAATCGAACCTTTTCACTAAAAAGCTTTCATGTGATGGGTCTTCGAAACAGACTTGTTTCTGGACCGGTGACGATCCGTCGAGATGCGAATCTGAATCGGAGACATCACTGGAATGACTAATAAATTCAAAACACCAGCAGGCATAATTACGGATGCGATTGTTTGGGTGACGACTCAAATAGCTGCGTACGCTGATTAAGTAGTCTGGTCTTAACTGAGAAAGCTGGACAAGGTATCGTGCACAAACCAGTGCCTTAATACATTAAGATCAAAATCT
This sequence comes from Mikania micrantha, assembly GCA_009363875.1. Classification (NCBI taxonomy): domain Eukaryota; kingdom Viridiplantae; phylum Streptophyta; class Magnoliopsida; order Asterales; family Asteraceae; genus Mikania; species Mikania micrantha. The sequence goes on from SZYD01002563.1 coordinate 19,636, forward strand.
AAACAACTTAGAAACTAAACTGAAAACCTTGAAGGACCGAAGGTCATTCATACGAATGGACTTCTTCGTTCGTACGAATGCAACCCGGGGAACCGAACACCCAATCGGCCAACAGATTCGGCTAATAGATTCGACCGACTGAGGCCCTTCGCACGAACGACCCATTCGTGTGAGTTAGCTGCTATATAATCAGCACTTAGACCAAATTCCACCCATTTCTCAAATACACTTCACTCACACATATGAACGGCGATTTTGTGAATTTCGGCCGAACATCGTGCGATTCCGACTACCACGCCTGCAGAACACCTCCAAGATCATCACTTCACCCTCTTCACCATTTCCACATCCGAGACGCAACCGAGAATCATCTGAGAGTTTTCGGTTAGTGTTTCGCCAAAATAAACACACCAATGTGCTCCCTAACAGCTTCAAAAGGTTCGACGAACGAAATCGTCGCCAATGCAGTTGCAAAACGAAAAAGGGATTTTTGGTGGAGATGCAGAAGAATGAGACGTGCGATCGTCTCATTCGTGCGAACAAGTGGTTCGTTCGTATGAAGAAGCAACGAACGAAGCAAACCCTCTGTTCGCACCAGTGAGCTGGGTGATCGAAGGATAGAGCGAACCAGGGTTATTCGAACGAATGAAACATACGAATGATCATGGTCATTCGTAGGGTTCATTCGCGCGAAATAAGGCTCGGTTCGTCCGAATTACTCATTCGTCTGAACAGCTTCATGAAAAACACTAAGTATCAAAAATCAAACAGAATTTAATAATACAAAGAACACATGAATGTAAGAATCCAATAAAGCAACCCAAATGTGTAAAGATAAGCTAACAAAAATTATTTGAAACGCATGTGATTGAATAGAAACAATATCAAGCCGTCTGCGACAACTTAACCAGCTGACATCTATAGGTGGGTTCATAGCCCCCGTTTTAGTACAAGTAAATGGTTTTCCTTATTTTTTGGGGCTGAGAGCAAGAAAGTACTTTTGTAAATTCTATTTATCATACTTGTGTTTCTTAAGTGTACAACTAGCATCTAACACAAGTAGAGAGTCTGTATTGCATATTCCTTGAGGCACATGAGTGTTGTACACATTTCACTAAGTCCTGTCATCAAGTATTCATTTGCCATTAGTTGACGAGTGTCAACCGGCGGTAACTTAGATAGTACTATTAGATTGACAAACTTCCGGCGCTGAGGTCGGTACGTTACGCTAAGCGTAGTCTTCATCATCAGTAGGGCTAGGTCCATGGGATTTGGCTAACATGGGCAGCACTAGGTCATGTTTTGTAAATGAACATGTGTGGAATAGAATAGACAGACAACCCTCATCAAAAGTGTTAAACTCATCAACTGAATCACATGAGCAATGTGATGAGTTCAAGGGAAAGAGAATAAGGCAAGAGCAGGGGCATTCCTGTTATACAGGATTAGGTATACAGTTGTGAATCAACTAGGGCGTGGTGGGTTGTCGGATGGGTCTTAGGGCCTTACGTATGCCCTATACATATACGAAACTAGTTGGTTCGGGATAGTATACGTAACATAGGAAGTCAATGCTTATACACTATTTCATTTCCCTGGAAATTGTAATTGTGACTAATCAGATTTTTATAACTTTAAACTTATGGACTCACCAACATTATGTTTACTGTATTTTTACATGCTTCTCAGGGGACGAACATGTATAGGGCTTAACATGAGAGAAGCTGGTAGGAAGGGGTAGCTTCGAGGAGTGTAGCTTAGTTGACTTTAGATAGTTGACCATGGAAATTTGGGGATGTTGTTTTGATGAACAATGTATTCAAACAATGTTATGTATTTTGAAACAAGTACCATGTAATGATTAATATATGTGTAATGGTTGTTAATTGCATCCTTCTTCTAAGTGTATCATGTGATATGTAATCAATCTGATCACTCTGATTCCAAATCACGCCGGGTTATTCCGCCTGACGGGTCCCCGATCCGGCCCGCTGGCCCGGGGTGTGACAGATTGGTATCAGAGCCATGGTTATTGGGAAAATTAGGCCATATTGAAGGACTGACCAAGACTATAACCTAGGGACCCGCATGTAGAGGGAAACAGGCTAGGAAGAGCATTATATATATGTATAAATATATGCGCGCGAGTTATGTCAAATGAGTACTGATATCTACCTTTTTTTTAATAGAATGCCACCAAAAAGGAGAAGCTTGAGGAAAACCCAACCTGAAGATACCACCACACAACTGGGTGGATCTAACACCCAGCAACATGGAACCAATACCCCACCTGGGGGAGTAACCTTAGAGCCTGAGAAGGGCCAGAGGTGGACCCCGCTACTGCCGCACTGGCTAACCTGATCACGGGGCAACTCCGGACCGCCATTCTGGAGATTGTTAGGGAAATCAACCGTGGGAGTAGCAGCACCAGCGACGTCGAGATCTCATCTGGGTCTAGGAGTGCCTCCACGGGTTATGCCTATCGAAACTTTATGGGGTACAAGCCTCCCATGTTTGATGGGACGGAAGGTGCTGTGGGGCTGAAACAATGGATCTGTAAAATGGAGCACATGCTGGATATCAGCAGCTGCCCTGAACCCCACCGAGTACGGTATGCCGCTGGATCCTTTGATAAGGGAGCGCTTGCATAGTGGGAGTCACAAGTTTAAGCGAAAGGAAGGGAAACAGCTCTGTCAATGCCATGGGCGGAGTTTACGAAATTGTTGCGCCAGCAATTCTGCCCAAAAGCGAGCACCAGGGAGTGGAGCAACAGGTATGGAGTTTAGAGATGGTTGGGGCCGGCCACCTTGCTTACACCACCCGCTTCCATGAGATGATATCGTTGGTCCCATACCTCTTCCTGACCCCGGAAAAGCTTAGTGATCAATACATCAGGGGATTGCCGCCCTGTATCCGCACCCACATTGTTACAGCGGATCCTCCGAGCATGGACTCAGCAATCGCCCTCTCCTCATCTTTGACAGATATCATGATACATATTGGGATTCTGAAAGATGAACCTACCCCAGTTACAACCGAGCTGACCAGGAAGCCAGAGCCGTACCAATAGAAGAAACAGAAGACTGTAAAGGGGTATGTGATGGCGACCCCTGTCAACCAAGTTCCTGCAACGTCCGGCAACCCGAACCGCAAACCCTATACTGGAACCTTACCGCAGTGCAACAAGTGTCAATATCATCACGCTGCGGACTCCCCGTGTAGGAAGTGCACGAACTGCGAAAGGATGGGCCACTAGGCTCAGGGCTGTAGGGTTCCGCCGACAACACAACCAACTCCGACCACCGTACCTGTGTTTCATCCCCCAAATGATAACCGCAGCAGCTACACGTGCAGAGAGCCAGGACACGTGTCCCGAAACTGCCCCAAAAGAATTCCCCCAAATCAACCTATAGCAAGGGGGAGAGCGTTCGCCTTGGAGGCAGCCACTACGCGACAGGACTTAAACGTCATCACGGGTACATTTATCCGGAATAACAACTTTGTATCCATATTGTTTGGCGCATGTGCCGATAGGAGTTTTATCTCCTCTGAATTGAGAGGTGTGATTGGTGGTCGTGCAACACCACTAGAGTCCACGTATACCATAGAAGTTGCCGACGGAAAGTTAATCTCAGTAGACACTGTGATTAAAGATTGTTCGCTATTCCTGAACGAACAACCCTTCTCTATCGATTTGATTCCGATGGAGTTGGAAAGCTTTGATGTAATTATTGGGATGGATTGGCTGTCACAACATTGTGTGGAACTCGTCTGCTCAGAGAAATTGCTCCGCATTCCTAGGTCCGATGGGAGTTGGATAGAAGTGCGTGGGGACAGGATGGAAGGAAGTTTAAGGATCATATTGTGCATCAAGGCACGTAAGTGCATGCGAAAGCAATGTGTGGCCTTCCTTGCTCTCATAGTGGAGAAAAAGAGGGAAAAGACTAGACTTCAAGAGGTGCCTGTCGTGGAGGAATATCCCGAAGTGTTTCTGGACGACCTGCCAGGCTTGCCACCAACATGGCTGGTAGAGTTCCGTATTGACTTAGTTCCTGGGGCAACCCCTATCGCTAAATCTCCTTACATATTAGCTGCTTCCGAGATGCAGGAATTATCGAATCAATTGCAAGAGTTATTGGGTAAGGGCTTCATCCAACCTAGCTACTTGTCATGGGGAGCTCCAGTTTTGTTTATAAAGAAGAAGGAGGGTCTTTTCGGATGTGCATAGACTACCGGGAACTGAACAAACTAACCGTCAAGAATCGGTACCCGTTACCGAGGATCGATGATTTGTTCGATCAAGTACAAGGGGCATGCTATTTCTCGAAGATAGATCTGCGTTTCGGCTATCATCAGCTCCGAATCTAGGACGAGGACATACCAAAAACTGCCTTCCGGACACGGTATGGGCATTTTGAATTCCTAGCGATGCCCTTTGGCCTAACAAACGCGCCCGTGGTCTTCATGGATCTCATGAACCAAGTGTGTAGTCCATACCTGGATCAGGTCGTCATTGTTTTCATTGATGAAATACTGATCTACTCTAAAAGTAATGATGAGCATAGACGGCATCTCAGGAAAATTCTGGAGCTGTTGAGGGACGAGAAACTCTACGCCAAATTTTCAAAATGTGAATTTCGGTTGTGAGAGGTTCAATTCTTAGGTCACGTGATAAACAGTGGAGGTATTCACGTCGATCCTGCGGAGATTGAAGCATTAAAGAAAAGGAACGCCCCGACGACCCCGACGGAGATACGGTCGTTTCTGGGTTTAGCAGGCTACTACAGGAGATTCATTTCGAATTTCTCCAAAATAGCTCTGCCACTCACTCGACTGGCCCAGAAAGGTGAATTGTTTGTCTGGGAACGTGATCAGGAAGAGGCGTTCCAAACTTTGAAACTGATTATGTGCGATGCTTCGATACTATATCTCCTAGAAGGCAAAGAAGACTTTGTGGTGTACTGTGACGCATCCCATCAGGGACTCGGCTACGTGTTGATGCAGCGAGACAAGGTTATCGCATATGCATCACGACAGTTGAAGATTCATGAGAAGAACTACAAAACTCATGATTTGGAACTGGGAGCAGTAGTCTTCGCGTTAAAGATTTGGAGACATTATTTATACGGAACCAACTGTACCGTATATACTGATCACATGAGTCTACAACATATCTTCGATCAAACCAGATGGACTTATCTACTACCAGGATCGCGTGTGGATTCTTGTGATAGATGAACTGAGGAAGCTTATTCTTGACTAATAGCACAAGACCAAGTACTCGGTACACCAGGGCCCCGATAAGATGTACCAAGATTTATGAGGATTTTATTGGTGGCCGGGAATGAAGAAAGATATAGCTGAGTATCTTGGTCGATGTCTGAAGTGTGCAAAGGTAAAGGCGGAACACCAGAAACCGTCAGATTTATTGGAACAACCCGAGATTCCGCTATGGAAGTGGGAAAAATTGCTATGGATTTCATAACCAAGCAACCCCGTACTTCTCGTGGTAATGATACAATTTGGGTTATCATTGATCGGTTAACCTAGTCTACTCACTATTTTCCAATGCAGGAAACCTTCACGATGGATAAACTGGTGAGATTATACATCAATGAGATTGTGGTGCGTCACGGTGTACCATTGTCTATCATTTCAGATCAAGACAGCAGATTTTCATCGAGGTTCTGGCAATCATTGCAGAAATCTCTAGGGACAAACTTGAACCTGAGCACAGCTTAGCATCCACAAACGGATGGTCAAATCGAACGTATGATACAAACCCTAGGGGACATGTTGAGGAAATGTGTTTTGGATTTCGATGGGAACTGGGATTCCCATTTGCCACTGATTGAATTCTTCTATAATAACAGTTACCATAATAGCATCGGATCTGTTGGACCGAGGGAGGAGATAACCAGATAACTGGGACAGAGCTTATTCAGGAAACCACAGATAAAATCGCTCAGATACAACAAAGGTTACAGGTAGCTAGGAGTAGAAAGAAAAGCAATGCCGTTAGACGGAGTAAGCCGTTGAAGTTTTAGGTGGGAGACCGAGTACTGTTAAAGGTTTCTCCTTGGAAGGGAATAGTCTGCTTTGGGAAGAAAGGCAAGCTCGCACCAAGATACATCGGACCATTCGAGATAGTCCAACGAGTCGGCCCTGGGGCGTATAGACTGAGGTTACCCGATGAACTCACTGGTGTACACGATGTGTTCCGTATTTCAAACCTCAAGAAATGCTTGAAAGATGAGTTGCTGATCATAGCAATCGATGAAGTCCGAGTGGATGCACAATTACATTTCATCGAGGAGCCTTTGGAAATTCTGGACCGAGAGGTGAAGAAATTGAGGCGAAGCCGCATATCGATCGTCGAGGTTCGGGGGAACTCCAAACAAGGACGGGAGTATACCTGGGAACTAGAAGGCCAAATGAAGAAGAAGGATCCCCATCTATTTCAGTAAAAGGACGAGTCTCGAACAGTAACTGCAAATTTTGGGACGAAACTTCTTCAATGGGAGGAGACTGTGACAACTGGAAACTTCACAGGTAAATCACAAACTTCCCTAGAAACTAAATCGAACCTTTTCACTTAAAAGCATTCGTGTGATGGCTCTTCAAATCAGACTTGTATCTGGATGGGTAACGATCCGTCGAGCTGTGAACCTGAGTCGGAGACATCACTAGAATGACTAATAAAGTCAAAACACCAGCAGGCATAATTACGAATGCGACTGTTTGGGTGACGACTCAAACAGCTGCATACGCTGATTAAGTCATCTGGTCTTAACTAAGAAAGCTGGACAAGGTATCGTGCACAAACCAATGCCTTAATGCACGAAGGTCAAAATCTGAACAACTTAGAAACTAAACTGAAAACCTTGAAGGACGGAAGGTCATTCATACGAATGGACTTCTTCATTCGTACGAACGCAACCTGGGAACCGAAACCCAATCGGCCAACAGATTCGGCCGATTGGACGGCCCTTCTCACGAATGACCCATTCATGTAAGTGAGATTCTATATAAGCAGCACTTAGACCAAATTCCACCATTCCTCAAAAACACCTAACTCACACATACGAACGGCGATTTCGTGAATTTTAGCCGATTTCCACATCCAAGATCATCACTTCACCCTCTTCACCATTTCTCCCACCATTTCCACATCCCAAACGAAACCAAGAATCATCCGAGAGTTTTCGGTGAGTGTTTCGCCTAAATAAACACACCAATGTGCTTCCTAACATCTTCAAAAGGTTCGATGAACGAAATCGTCACCAATACAATTGCAAAAGAAAAAAGGGATTTTCGGTGGAGTTGCAGGCGAATGAGACGTGCGATCATCTCATTCGTGAGAAGAAGTGGTTCGTTCGTATGAAGAAGCAACGAATGAGGAAAACCCTCTGTTCGCACGAGTGAGCTGGGTGAGCGAAGGATAGAGCGAACCAGGGTTATTCGCACGAATGAAACATGCGAATGATCTTGGTCATTCGTAGGGTTCATTCGTGTGAAATAAGGCTCGGTTCGTCCGACCCACTAATTCGTCCAAACAGCTTCATGAAAAACACTAAGTATCAAAAATCAAACAGAATTTAATAATACAAAGAACACATGAACGTAAGAAGCCACTAAAGCAACCCAAATGCATAAAGATAAGCTAACAAAAATTAGTTGAAACGCAGGGGATTGAATAGAAGCAATATCAAGCCGTCCACGAAAACTTAAGCAGCCGACATCTATAGGTGAGTTCATAGCCCCCGTTTTAGTAAAAGTAAACAGTTTCCCTTATATTTTGGGGCTGAGAGCATGAAAGTACTTTTGTAAATTCTATTTATCATACTTGTGTTTCTTAAGTGTACAACTAGCATCTAACAAAAGGAGAGAGTCTGTATTGCATATTTCTTCAGGCACATGAGTGTTGTACACATTTCAGTAAGAGGCGTCATCAAGTATTCATTTGCCATTAGTTGACGAGTGTCAACCGACGGTAACGTAGATAGTACTATTGGTTTGACAAACTTCCGGCGTCGAGGTCACTACGTTACGCTAAGCGTAGTCTTCATCATCAGTAGGGCTATGTCCATAGGATCTGGCTTACACAGGCAGCACAAGGTCACATTTGGTAAATGAACATGTGTGGAATAGAATAGATAGACAACCCTCCTCAAAAGTGTTAAACACATCAACTGAATCACATGAGCAATGTGATGAGTTGAAGGGAAAGAGAATAAGGCAAGAGCAGGGGCATTCCTGTTATACAGGACTAGGTATACAGTTGTGAATCAACTAGGGCGTGGTGGGCTGGCCGCAGGGTCTTAGGGCCTTACATATGCGCTATACATGTACGAAACAAGTTGGTTCCGGATAGTATACATAAACTTAGGAAGTCACTGCTTATGCACTATTTCATTTCCCTAGAACTTGTAATTGCGACTAATCAGATTTTCATAACTTTAAACTTATTGACTCACTAACATTATGTTGACTGTATTTTTACATGCTTCTTAGGGGACGAACATGTATAGGGCCTAACATGACAGAATCTGGTAGGAAGGGGTAGCTTGGAGGAGTGTAGCTTAGTTGACTTTAGCAAGTTGTCCATGGAAATTTGGGGATGTTGTTTTGATGAACAATGTATTCAAACAATGTTATGTATTTTGAAACAAGTACCACGTAATGCTTAATATATGTGTAATGGTTGTTAATTGCATACTTCTTTTATGTGTATAATGTGCTGTGTAATCAATTTGATCACTCCGATTCCAAATCGTGCCCCGGGACTATTCCGCCCGACGGGTCCCCGATCCGGCCCGCCGGCCCGGGGTGTGACAATTTTAAATAATTACATATACATATTTAATCATATACATACATATCTTTGTATTATAAAAGAAATGTTTAAATTTGTTTTCTCATATGTACATGTATATAAATATAAATATATATATATATATATATATATACTAGTCGAACACCAGCGCGATGCGGCTGTGACAACTCATTTCCAAATCGGTAACTTTAACAACTTCATTTTTAAAAAGTTCAATTCAAACGTGCAAATTTATACACCCATATTTTTTAAAAAAAATTTCAACATTAGTGCCCCTCAAGCATAAATTTTTTTTATGACACATGGCAAGAGTTCTTCATATGTTCTAATGCAACATGCTTTGATATCATAAGATATCCAAGTATCCAACGGATAGTAACATGCAACAAAGTCATTAGAGATTAGAAGATTATTAGACCCATGTGATGTATATAATAATCAAATATCTTCTAGTTGTACTCAAATTTTAGGTAACTCTTCTTATTTTGGATTCAAATTGCGAGTCAATTAACCAAAGACAACATGAAAATTAGGAGTTAGTTAAAACTTGCAAGTAGTTTAATGTAAACCAATTTATCAATTCTAAGCTGCTCAAAATATGTGCATTACGAGATAAATTTATAACTTAAAATACAACAATGAAAATTTGGCCTAAATTTAAACATGCAACAAGAGATTGTGTACAAAGAAACAAAATTTCTTGGAAAGTTCAATTTCTAAAATCAAATCCTCTAATTTTAAAAATTCTTCATTATATTACTTGAATAACTTCTTGAGTTGTAGACGCTAATAATCAAGTTATCATTGATAACACAATTAATTAGGGATCATGGAAACTGCCCATTATCAATATCTCTGCATTCAAGACACCCAAAATTAACAAAGCAAATTATGATCGTGTAAATTAGGAAGAGAAATGATAACTGTTGCTTAAACCTATAAGATAAATGTCAACAAAAGTGATTTTCCAAGTGAAAAACCGGGCCTTCACCAAAATGTTGTATAAGTCGGATGCTTTAAGTTGTTAATCATAATATTCAAATCTTCAATCTTTTGAGTTCCAAATTTAATCACTGCAAAAAAAAAAAAATGTGACATTAGAAATTTATAAATGAAAAAAACAGATGACCTTATCACGACTCATTAGCTATCGGTGTTTTGAAACCCTTCATTGCAACAATTCTAGAAACATGTATGTCAGAAGTACAACTTCAAACATAATGAGTTTTAGTATGTCCAACATATTAGTTGCGAGTATAAAGTATTCCCTCTATTTCATAATCTATCCATACATATAAACCTTTAAAAAGTGAGTCTTTAACATACATAACTAAATACATATACACAGAACATACATATATACAGATACCCTGTTAAGGTTGGAGATGCAACCTAGATGGCTACATTTGTGCCTCAATGGTAATAAACTCATATTTTATTACTTAATTACCTTTATTGCTTCATCTAGTGCTTACAATTACACGTTACAATTAAAGAATATACATATACACAGAAAATACAAACTTTCTACAAAATTATCAACTTAAGCAAAAATTAACTAAGTATAAAAAAAATTTACCTAAGTAAAAAAACCAATTTCAGATTTGGACACATACATGATTTACAAAAGCCTTGGTTTTGGAATTTGCACCACGAAACCATGGTGTTTGAGAGTAAAAGTTTCTCCTTTAAGAAATAATTAACCATAGTCATGAACTGTTGATTTTGGTTATTGTAAGATGTCAAGTGAATTATTTTTTCTGCGCATGTGTCATATAAAACCGTTATAATCAGTCAATGAGGGGTACAGAGTGATCTGCTGAAGTGTACTTACCACATCGTCTTCTGTGTTGCATTGAAGAAGTCATGTTTCTCTGTTAGCGTAAGAGGTTGCATCAAACCCAGAAATCACAATAGCCCTATGATGCTTTCTTTGGCTAACTGCAATATGTAATCAAGATCACCAGATCCATTTAACAATCATTAAAGAGATGTTTCTATAAAAGAAAAACAAATAATTGTTTACCTGAGAGGAGAGTTGTGCACTTGAGACCTGATTTTTCCCAAATTACCATAATGGGTCATCTCAATCTACAAATAATAAATCAAACCCAACACAATGTTGAATTTAATAACCAAAATAGATAAGAATTACTTCTTTACCAATGCCAAATACAAATAATATATCACTTCTCTACCAACACATAGCTTGACTTCTTTTGATGTTGAGGCATGCATTTCTAACTCTGCTAAATTCACTTCAAAGTTTCATACATCTCAAAACAAAAGAATCTAGTGAAATATTAATACAAAACAAAAGAACACTAATAACACGTAACAATTCAAATTAACATAACAACGATCCTAACAAATCAAACACAAAAATCATATCCAACAAATTCTTTTACATGTTTCCCCGCTCCAGATTCATATTCAAATCCTCAATAAATTGTGTCATAAACAACATGCTATGTAGCCCTGTACACAAAATCAAGCAAATTTTAAGAAACAAATTAATATAAAGAATCATAATAAGGTACCATGAAACTTAGAAATGAGCAGGCATGTGTCACTATAGGTGAAAGTATAACTAAAATGATTTACAAAGTTTCACACACTCATGATAATTTTAAATGCATTGACCCGTAATTTTGTATTTGAGAAAGATAATATAAGAGGTTTTAAACCGTTTAAGACATTTTCACTTTTTTAAGTTTATTTCTGTATTAGAATGATAACCTATAATTCATCGCAAAATAAATTGGTAAGAACAAATATCCATGCTTATTTTTTATTTATTTTTTCAACATGTTGAATAGATACATAACTTTATTGCGATACCATGAAATTGGGTTTACCTTTCCCTATCTCTTTTGGTACATTGATTTTTAACCCAAAACTTGAATTATGCAAAAAGTTTCCAACAATCAGGAAATGAAGCATCCAACAATCAGGAAATGAAGCATCCTCATGTACACCTAAATAGATTGGTAGATACGCATCTTTACCTTATTTGTATCCTTTTACTTATAGTGATAATTTCCTAAGTTAAGAATGAAAGATGCAATAATTCATTAGAATAATAAAAACATACATTTTGATGTTTAAACCAAAATAACTGTCAAATAAAGATATAGCACTTGACTTTGCCAACTTTGAAAACCTCTGAATACACATCTTCCTCATACAGCTGAAAATCTAGTAATAATCCAAGTGGAACCAAACCGAACGAATAACCAAAAAAACCAAGCTGAACGAATAACCAAAAAACCAAACGAATAATTTCATTTTATTGTAATTAGTTTGATGACGATGACGATGACGATGATAATTATGCAAGAACTTTTTTTTTCTTTGCTGGTTTAAGCAAAAAAAAATATTAAAATAGATATTAGACTATCAGAGTATGATACCAATATTTCACAAACTAAAAAAGAATTAAAAAAAATCTTTCGTGTATACCTTTAAGAGCTGAACAACAGATAGAAGGATCTGCCTCAAGTCTTAAGGTGCTGCATAAGGTGAACTCTCTGCATGGTTCTTATGCAAGTCTACTTTCCGCTCTTGATGAAGCTGCAAAGAAAATTGATAATTATTAAAAATACCATGATTTAATATTAGGGGAGATACAACATATAACTTAAATTTTAATTCCCATGATTTAATAATAGTACATTCATAATTTTGAATTTCATAAAAATAATCCTAATTTATGTAATTTAAAGCATTCATATTAGAAAACAGATGGAAAATGATAAAACAATGAGAAAAAAATAACATACCTTTTTATCAAATCAATTATATGCCTTTCCATTTGCTCCTATGGCTTCAAGAGCTAGGATTTTAAAGGGAACTCCTGAAATATGTAATTAGATACCATTTTCATTTCAAAATTAAAACCAAAATTATTGGCATGCATCGCAAAAGGACTACGGGTAATCTTTTAGGCGTTGAAGACCTGATTGCAATACACATAGCCAAAGTGTGTAAACACACACGCAAATTAACCTAAGCTATGTTAAGAGGATGATGATACCTTTAGAGTACTTTCACATCCGTTCTTGTTTGATGTTACAGGAGAAGGACATGACGAACACCCTTCAATTCAATCTATTGGTTCCAATTCAATATTTGTTTATCAAAAGGTTTTTGAAAGCTGCACAATCTTATGAAGAGGTCTCGTATATCATATGATTTTATTTCTATATATATGTTCAATGGCTGGTTTTGAATAAATAGCATCAATTTACAATTGTTTTAAACAAAAGCATGTTGACTTTGGAAAATCGAAATTGAAATTAACTCCTTCTAGGTGCCAACTGTCGCACCCCGAGAAATCCCGTCCCTTCTGGGGCGCGAGCGACAACGGATTGTCAGGATCGCAGTCTCCGGTCACACAACGTTGCGAGACCTACATGTCTGGTTTCATACATACATCCAATAACTTGGATAAAACAGTTTAGTAGAATCAGAGTTGAGGAAGTAAAAAGTTTAAGATGTCAAAACAACAGTGTAATTATAAGTTGCGGAAGCATAAGTTTAATCAGTTTTGAAAACTTAAAGAGTAGTAATGCGGAAGCGGTTTAAGTATTTAACATTACATAACAAAACAATTGTCTATCGTTATCAAATTGCCTAAGACACTAAAGCTGATGCATGGGACTCCATCCAAGCATCCTATCCTTGTGTGCGTGCCTTAGTTACCTGAGAAAACATGCGAGTAAAAGGGTCAACACAAAGGTTGGTGAGAGCACAGGTTTGTATCAGCAGTAAACATCAAAATGTTTAAAGTAAATGTTTTGCAGTTTTATATATCGTATGCGGGTTCGAAACCGAAGCTAACATGCTGCCTCCCGCCATGTCCATCCAACAAGACAATGACAATCTTTATTGGTCAATTATGCACTGTTTCAACCTCCAGTCGGGGTGGCCATACGGCGCACAACAGTGGGGCTTGTCAGGCCCAAATAGTACTATTCAGAATTACCACGCTAAGCGCTACGCGCTATTAACGGTTCGAGATGTGTTTAATGAGGACTTATCAGTTTTGTGGATGAATGCCACACATATGTATATACGATATAAGTATGTACCAATGTACCCAAAAGTATGTATGTTGATCAAAATCAGTTGTATGCAATGTTTTCTCCCCCAAAGGTAGAAAGATAAAAAGGGGCCGTGAACTCACCTGGTAAAGCAGTTCTGGTTTATGTGGTGTTTGCGACTGTGAAAGCTAGCAGTCCTGCTAGTAAGTTCCTATAATCATATAGGTGTGAGTATGTGTTTTGTGGTGTGTTGTAATCCACACAACTCCAAGTGTCGGTGTGCTCAACCGAGTGCGTGTGTGTTGACTTGTGCTGACTCTACGAATCGTTGGTGACACATTTGTTGTGTTAAGTTGTCTTAATGCAAGTAAGACACCAAAATGCATCCTATGACTCAACTCACGTTGCTTTCACGAATTCAAGTTTTGAAAATCATAATGTTCTTGTTTCGGGAAACTTTCTATATTTAGAAAGTTTCTATTTTTGGAACGTATGGTTATGAAATCATATTTCATAAAACTAATAACTTTAGTATGTTTGTAAAAACGTATGTCAACACTTAAAATAAGTCGTTTGTGCATAAAATACACCATTTGTGCCATTTTACACAAACAAAGTTTCCTAAAATTGTAAGTATTTGTTTAAAAGATTGTTTTCACAAATCCAAGTTTCCAATATGCTTAGAAATCATTTTTAAACATATTTCAATGATCACAAATCATCAAATCATTCAAAAACATCAAAAGCCCTCTTTTGATTTACAAAAGTTTCCATATTTAGTAAGTTTCTATAAAGCCATGATTTTGACAAAATCAATTATCCCAATGTGTTTCTAAACACTCAAATATACATTTAACAACATCTAGACATGTCTAACATGTCTAGATCATTACCGATCCAAGACTTGCACATAAAAGTTTCCTTTTATGGTAAGTTTGTCCAAATCTTCACTAAATCGACCAATAACTCAATCAAACTCAAATCTAGCATTATTAAACACTAAAATCAGTAAATCTATGATATCCAAACAACAAATCACCAACGCATTCGAGCACAATAACTAAACGGAGTTGCATGTGGGTTTTTAGCCCTTGCATGTACGATCTAACACTAGGAAAACGTTTAAAACTAACTTAGGTGACAAGATTTGAGGTATAACAGCTTCTGATGACAACGCACTACTGGATTGTTGGTCGTTCCCAGCTCCTTGTCTTCTCTTCCAAACTTCTAAGGCTCCAATGGCTTCAAATCACCAAGGAATGCATATAGATAGCTCCTATGTTGATCCAGAGGACTTGGGTGGTGATTTCAGAAGCTTTCAGTCGAGAATGGGTGAGAGAGTTCGAAGAAGTCGGAGAGAAAACGATTGAAAATGAAGGGGGTTGGAATTTAAAAGAAATTTGATCTGCATGGCCTTCGCGTACCGCGAAGGCCGATCAAAGTTATTTATCGCGTACCGCGATGGGATTCGGGAGTCTCGACTCCCGGTTTGCGCCGCGTAACTCGAAGCCTTTCGCCGAGGGACCGTCGCGTACCGCGATGAGTCCATTTCCTTGTTTTTCGATTTCGTTGATACGATTCCGCTCGTACTTGATTCCTATGTTTATCCTAAACATCTAATGCATGTTTAAGCACATAAATACAAAGTAGCACATAAGTTTGATTGATCACCAACGTTCGTGAAACTCGTGTGTGTGCTTTGATAATTCATCGAATTATCTTCGATAGTTTGTGTTCGTGTCTAACGAAGTGTTTGTACGCTTGATTAATCCAAATCAACGTGTGATGCACAATTCAATAATGATCCAAATTATTGTTTTGTGTTTGTGTTTAGCTCATCTAATTAAACTCAATTAAATGAAGTGCAACAAGTATGGATGTGAAATGAGTGTTGCAATTTATCTAAAATTGTCGGGTGTCACATCATCACCTTGTTGAAAGAAATTTCGTCCCGAAATTTGGTTGTTGTTGGTAGTGTTTGAGAATGAAAATTTTGAAAATTTCTGGTTCTCACATCATCCCCTTGTTGAAAGGAAATTTCGTCCCGAAATTTATCCGTTGTTGTCGGCGTTCGACGTTGTCTGTTTGAAAAGATGGGGATATTTGCGCATCATTTGATCTTCATGTTCCCACGTGAATTTAGATCCGCGTTTCGAGTTCCATCGGACCCAGGCAATCGGAATCCGACTCTGTTTATTCGTTTGACCTCTCGGTCCATGATCTCTACCGGTTCTCCCATGAATCGTAGTTGTTCATCCACCTGGATTTCATTCAGTGGAATCAAAAGTGTCTCATCTGTTAACCACTTCTTCCGATTTGACACATGGAATACGTTGTGAACTCCATCGAGTTCGGCTGGTAGGTTAAGTTGGTGTGCTACTGGGCCGATCCGCTTCAGGATTTCGAATGGCCCAATATTCCGTGGATTCAGTTTTCCTCGTTCGCCAAAGCAGAAGGGTGATTTGCATAGCTCTGTTGACGATCGCGAGCTGCTGCCATGCGGTTTCTATTCTGTACTATCTTCTCGGTTGTTTCATGTATAAGTTTTGAGTCAGTGAGTTGACTGTCACCCACTTCTGCCCAACAGAGGGGTGATTGGCACTTCCTGCCATAGAGTGCCTCAAAAGGTGCTGCCTTGATGCTGGTGTGGTGACTGTTGTTGTAGGAAAACTCCAACAATGGTAGGTGAGTTTCCCAACTATTGCCGAAGTCTACTACGCATGCTCGTAGCAAATCTTCGAGAGTTTGTATTGTACGTTCGCTCTGGCCATCAGTTGGTGGGTGGTATGCAGTACTCATATCTAGCCGTGTGCCAAGCGACTTTTGCAATGATTTCCCAAAGTTGGTAGTGAATCTAATATCTTGATCTGAAATGATGGAGATTGGCACTCCATGTCGTGAGGCCACTTTCTTGCCATAACTTCTGGCTAGCTTCTCCATTTTATCGTTTTCCTTCTTTGCAAGGGAAATGTGCTGACTTGGTCAGTCGGTCTACAATAATCCAGATAGTGTCGCATCCACTAGGAGTATGGGGAAATTTGGTAATAGAATCCATTGAGATTTGTTTCTACTTCCACGTGGGGACGGAGGAGTGTTGCTCCTTTCACCATTGATGCCTAGGGTTTCTCCACTAGGGAGAGGTATGCGCACAACCTTGTTTTGGCAAGTGATTTCAACCTGGTTTCTAACTACCTCAAAACTGCCGAGTGTAACCTTGCATGAGGTCGATCCTAAATTATGGTTTGCGAGCTCTAAAGTGCATTTTCTCAGAATGTGCTTAGTTAAAATCAGTTCACCATCATCTAACTCTACGGTGTATTCAGCCTTTAAGGATATTAGGGTTATGACAAGTATTTGCTAAGGTGCTTAAATATAAGACTTTTCTCAATTTCCATTACCAAAGAATACAGAAGCGTAATGATCGTTTAAGAGATACGTACCTGTTGCAAGATTATGATCATTTATGGCTTCCTTAGCCCCAATTACGAGGGGTCGCTCCTTCGGACCGTTATTGTTCCTGTTATTGTTTTCGTTCTCTAGATATGGGTAGTCCTTCCTGAAGTGCCCCGGCTTCCCACATTCAAAGCAACTCTTCGGTGCTTCATCCCCATTGTCTTCCGTATGGGGGCAGTCCCTTTTAAAGTGCCCTGACTTTCCACATCCGAAGCAACCTTTTGGTGCTTTGTATTGCTGCGGTTGAGGCGGTGGAATTTTGGTCACCAGTTCACCCCTGCAGTTTTTAGTTGTGTGGCCTCGCTTTCCGCACCATTGGCATCGGTATCTTTCACACGGTCCTTGTTTATGATGATAATCACAGTTGTTGCACCTTGGGTTTTTGCCAGCATAGGCACCCTTACGTCGTCTTGGTGGTTGTAGAGTGGGGGTTTCATTTTGAGTGTTATCCCATTTGCGTTTGTTGTCGGTGGTTTTGATTATTGAGCCACGTGGAGGTAATAATCCTTGAATAACCGCGGTATCGGTCAGTTCATGAGCTAAGTATACGGCTTGTCGTAAGGTGGTGGGGTCAGCGGATAGTACCATATCCCGAACCTGCGGTGTCAATCCCTCAATGTATCTTTCGAGGTGTTTGTAGGCTGGGGTCACCATTTCTGGGCACATGTGTGCCAACTCATAAGATCGAGTAGTGTATGCCTCGATCTCAGAACCAATCATCCTATTCTTTCGAAATTCCACTTCCGATTTCTGAACTTTGTCGTGAGGGAAATATTTGTGGTTCATCATTCCTTTGTATTCCTCCCAAGGTATAGCCTCAGATGTTTCTCGTCCTATGGTTTGAACATTTGTGTCCCACCAAATGAGGGCTGCTCCTTCTAAGGTTCCTGTTGCGTACTTCACGCGGTTATTAACCCTCTAGTTGCTCATGATGAAAGCTGTTTCCATTTTCTCAATCCATCGGAGGAGGCCGGTAGTACCCTCTGTACCATTGAAAGAGGGTGGCTTGCAGTCTAAGAACGTTTTGAATGTGCAATGGGGTGGATTAGGGTTTGTTCCTTGGGTTAGTTGATTCTGGTTACGTGCAGCTTCACGTGCAGCGATTTCCTCCTCAATTCGTCTGTTGATTAGTGCGTTCAGTTTCGTTGCGGTGAGGTTAATATTTCCATGCCCTCCCGCGTTCTTGCATCCTCCAGCCATGATCTTCATAGCGAGAATAAGCGTTAGTGTAGGTATAATGACTAAGGTTGCACGTCATTGATATGGGAAGAAAACATGTATTGATTGGCATAGATAAATTTTCAATAACAAGTATTAGTCTTGATATATAATAAGTTGTACTGGTTACAATTCATTTAATACTCAAGACACTAAGATTCCAAAATTTCAAGTACAGAGGCACAACTTGTCTCTACCAAATCTATGCTAAGTAAATCAAAGGTATTATCAATAGTGGAATCCGAATCAGCACTCGCCGCTGGTTCCTTTTCCTCAGAGTCAAGTTCTTCTTGAATTGGATCGGCGACCTTGTTTTCCAGTCCTTAGATTCCAGTTTTAGCGATGGCAGCCCAACTTTCGGCTACCTGGAATAGTGAAACCAACTATGTTATATCTCGGTCTATCTTGTTGACTATGCTACTAAGTTCTATATGTCGTATATTTGTATGTCTGAGTTCCTCTTCAAGATACTCGATTCGGTCGTCCGCCCGGGTCAGGTCCTGAGCCAATCCGACTCAAGACACTGCCTCTCAGGCTCATGTGAGTCTAATATGGGTTATGTATTGTCGGGTGATTCTTCCATGGGGTCCTCCTTAGGATCCTTGTCAAGGTCCTCATCGGGAAATTTGATACGTACTATAGCTGGAAATTTGATGAACGTTATGTTGAAGTCTACATTCGTTGCTTGAATTCCGTTGCAACCATCAGGATGAGGGATAAGCGAATATCAATGCATGTGTTTTCAAAAATAGGCTCACAATAGAATTTCCCAGAATTCATGCGTACCTGTAAATTCACGATTATGTTGCGCACCATGATCGTCAATTTACCTTACATAGGAATTCTAGTTCCTTCTGCTTAGAGCTATTAGGTTTTACTGGACTCAGAGTTTATTCGTGACATCGAGATTTAAACATGAGTCATATGAGGTATGGTTGAATAGCCTATCGAAACTAATACTTGGGATAGTTACATGAGTTGAATGATATCCTAGGATCTTTTGTAGATCCTATAAGGATAGCTATTAGGCTCGAGTGTGTTTTCCTCAGGTCATTTGGTGTTGAGTCACTCATTGTGTGAGTGTTAGAATAGTTGCTTGTGGATGGTCACCTGGCAGTCATGGAGTTTCGTATACACCCGTAGTGAAATCTCTCCGCATGGTCATTCTAGTTTTTCTTAACTTGAGCGACCATGTTTGTTCGGTGATATTCTATAAGTGACAAGGAGTTGAGTTTGAAATTTCCTCATACGGTCATTGTAAGCAGTATGTGTAGAGATGCCAAAGGGTTACAAGAATGTTGTTGAGCCTCAGAGCCTATTCCATCCCTTGACTTGTTTTAGTTTCAGCCCCGATCAGCTTTTGTTGTCGCCTCTTCGATTCGGGCACCGGTGATGTAACATATGTGTACCGGCTGCTCCTCTTGCGATGGCTCAGACGTGCTGCATTCGGGTGATTGTTGGTTCAACTTGGTAACTCAACTACTACCGATAGTGTTGATGCTGAAGGTGTAGGTACGATCTGTTTCTTCTCGTCGAATGCGAGCATAGGTGATGACGAGAGTGACGCCATATCGAAAATGTGTGTATTGTGTATATGTATGACGGTGTATGCCAGTAGTACTAATACTAAGCACTATGTGTTGTGTGGAGACTAACGGTTATAGACTAAGTTCACTAAATGCAAACCTAATTCGCAATAACCAGAGGTCTCTGATACCAATTTGTCGCACCCCGAGAAAAATCCCGTCCCTTCTGGGGCGCGAGCGACAACGGATTGTCAGGATCGCAGTCTCCGGTCACACAACGTTGCGAGACCTACATGTCTGGTTTCATACGTACATCCAATAACTTGGATAAAACAGTTTAGTAGCATCAGAGTTGAGCAAGTAAAAAGTTTAAGATGTCAAAACAACAGTGTAATTATAAGTTGCGGAAGCATAAGTTTAATCAGTTTTGAAAACTTAAAGAGTAGTAATGCGGAAGCGGTTTAAGTATTTAACATTACATAACAAAACAATTGTCTATCGTTATCAAATTGCCTAAGACACTAAAGCTGATGCATGGGACTCCATCCTAGCATCCTATCCTTGTGTGCGTGCCTTAGTTACCTGAGAAAACATGCGAGTAAAAGGGTCAACACAAAGGTTGGTGAGAGCACAGGTTTGTATCAGCAGTAAACATCAAAATGTTTAAAGTAAATGTTTTGCAGTTTTATATATCATATGCGGGTTCGAAACCGAAGCTAACATGCTGCCTCCCGCCATGTCCATCCAACAAGACAATGACAATGTTTATTGGTCAATTATGCACTGTTCCAACCTCCAGTCGGGGTGGCCATACGGCGCACAACTGTGGGGCTTGTCAGGCCCAAATAGTACTATTCAGAATTACCACGCTAAGCACTACGCGCTATTAACGGTTCGAGATGTGTTTAATGAGGACTTATCAGTTTTGTGGGTGAATGCCACACATATGTATATACGATATAAGTATGTACCAATGTACCCGAAAGTATGTATGTTGATCAAAATCAGTTGTATGCAATGTTTTCTCCCCCAAAGGTAGAAAGATAAAAAGGGGCCGTGAACTCACCTGGTAAAGCAGTTCCGGTTTATGTGGTGTTTGCGACTGTGAAAGCTAGCAGTCCTGCTAGTAAGTTCCTATAATCATATAGGTGTGAGTATGTGTTTTGTGGTGTGTTGTAATCCATACAACTCCAAGTGTCGGTGTGCTAAACCGAGTCCGTGTGTGTTGACTTGTGCTGACTCTACAAATCGTTGGTGACACGTTTGTTGTGTTAAGTTGTCTTAATGCAAGTAAGACACCAAAATGCATCCTATGACTCAACTCACGTTGCTTTCATGAATTCAAGTTTTGAAAATCATAATGTTCTTGTTTCGGGAAACTTTCTATATTTAGAAAGTTTCTATTTTTGGAACGTATGGTTATGAAATCATATTTCATAAAACTAATAACTTTAGTATGTTTGTAAAAACGTATGTCAACACTTAAAATAAGTCGTTTGTGCATAAAATACACCATTTGTGCCATTTTACCCAAACAAAGTTTCCTAAAATAGTAAGTATTTGTTTAAAAGATTGTTTTCACAAATCCAAGTTTCCAATATGCTTAGAAATCATTTTTAAACATATTTCAATGATCACAAATCTTCAAATCATTCAAAAACATCAAAAGCCCACTTTTGATTTACATAAGTTTCCATATTTAGTAAGTTTCTATAAAGCCATGATTTTGACAAAATCAATTATCCCAATGTGTTTCTAAACACTCAAATATACATTTAACAACATCTAGACATGTCTAACATGTCTAGATCATTACCGATCTAAGACTTGCACATAAAAGTTTCCTTTTATGGTAAGTTTGTCCAAATCATCACTAAATCGACCAATAACTCAATCAAACTCAAATCTAGCATTATTAAACACTAAAATCAGTAAATCTATGATATCCAAACAACAAATCACCAACGCATTCGAGCACAATAACTAAACGGAGTTGCATGTGGGTTTTTAGCCCTTGCATGTACGATCTAACACTAGGAAAACGTTTAAAACTATCTTAGGTGACAAGATTTGAGGTAGAACAGCTTCTGATGACAACGCACTACTGGATTGTTGGTCGTTCGCAGCTCCTTGTCTTCTCTTCCAAACTTCTAAGGCTCCAATGGCTTCAAATCACCAAGGAATGCATATAGATAGCTCCTATGTTGATCCAGAGGACTTGGGTGGTGATTTCAGAAGCTTTCAGTCGAGAATGGGTGAGAGAGTTCGAAGAAGTCGGAGAGAAAACGATTGAAAATGACGGGGGTTGGTATTTAAAAGAAATTTGATCTGCATGGCCTTCGCGTACCGCGAAGGCCGATCAAAGTTATTTATCACGTACCGCGATGGGATTCGGGAGTCTCGACTCCCGGTTTGCGCCGCGTACCGCGAAGCCTTTTGCCGAGGGACCGTCGCGTACCGCGATGAGTCCATTTCCTTGTTTTTCGATTTCGTTGATACGATTCCGCTCGTACTTGATTCCTACGTTTATCCTAAACATCTAACGCATGTTTAAGCACATAAATACAAAGTAGCACATAAGTTTGATTGATCACCAACGTTCGTGAGACTCGTGTGTGTGCTTTGATAATTCATCGAATTATCTTCGATAGTTTGTGTTCGTGTCTAACGAAGTGTTTGCACGCTTGATTAATCCAAATCAACGTGTGATGCACAATTCAATAATGATCCAAATTATTGTTTTGTGTTTGTGTTTAGCTCATCTAATTAAACTCAATTAAATGAAGTGCAACAAGTATGGATGTGAAATGAGTGTTGCAATTTATCTAAAATTGCCGGGTGTCACACCAACAATTATTAAAAACAACTAAACCTATTTGCATTCATCACTATCACAAATAAGAGAGACGATGAGTGCTTACATTGAGCTGAGAACCATGAGAATCTTGCTGTTTCATCAAAGCGGAGAACCATTAGACTAAGAGGACGAACGTGAGCACACCAAGGGCGAACATTGCCATCTACAATACAAGCATAACAATGTAATACTGAGTCGCAATTGCTATTATCTACGCATGTTTGTCCTTCCTGCTAGACCAACACAATACACGCATAAACAAAAACTTCAAAAACATTCAACGATCATCATAAATTTGAAAATCAAAAATTTAAAATGAACCTTGAATCCTAGTGTCGCCACTATCCATGGCGAAAACCTAGCCGCTGGAAAAACGGACCGCAATAGTCTTACCTTTCCAAGTGTGGTCAAGCCACTGCCGTCGAAAACCGTCGTAGTTGTCTTCCATAGTCCTATCTTGACAATTCCGTCACTTGGTCTTTCCTGTTTGTGTGGCCAGGTGTGCGACTGTGCCGCTGAAGTCCCACCAGCGGTGTTGCTGGAGAGAGGGGTCGCCCCTTTCTCTCTTTTCTCTCTCGATTTTGATGTCTTTTGAGAGGTGTAAAGTGAAGGAGATTTGAAAGGATTTGGATTTTGAAAACTAGAAATGGAGAGCGGAAACATATTGTTTCAGAGAAGAGAGGAAGGTGAAATGTGTGGATGATGGGATTTTAGGGTTTTTTTGGCAAGAGACGGGTTGAATCGAGAGAGAGCATAACAGAGATCTGCGTATTTGAAATTTGAAATGGAACTACGGCATGTCTTTTGAGCGTGTTTGAAATGGGTTTGCTTAATGAGTTGTACCACAAGCTTACAAGCTTAGACAGTTCTTAAAATTATGAGTTTCCATCTTCTCTCTCCAATATATATTATAAAGGTGTGTGTATATATATATATATAACTATACATATGTAGATAAAAATTTTCAAATGACGTCATAAATTGTTTATTAAGTATTATTGTTTAGTATAATTTACCGAAATGTTACAGTCTCCCCTACTTTTTGGAATTTCGTCCCGAAATTAAAGGAGATCTGTTGCGAAATTAAGCATATTTTTTAAGTTGAACATTTGAAAATTGGTGTATGTTGCTAATTTCGAATGTAAGTTTAGGGGATTGAATTCTTCGTTTTATTTGACCCTCCGTTTGAGGATAGTAAAGCATGCTAAGATCGAATCGAGTTACAAACGACTCATGAAGAGATCCGGAAAAATGAGTCGTGAAACAAGCATCGTGATCGAATGTGATGATGAAGGCACACCAATAGAGACTCGTAGATTCTTGTACCTTTTATGTGTACTAGGGTGATTTAAATGATGGAATGTGTTCTCAAATGCCTTGTTATGATATTTTGAAAGACGTTGCATGATCATTGACATCAAAACATGATAACTATAGGAACTTACTATATTTAGTAACTTTAATTGCTTAAAATGGATTAGTATACTTATTTGATGATTTGTGAAAATGTGCAATATGATAGCATGATCATATACGGAAAACAAGCATGCTAGAATCGTAAAATGTGATTTCAATGTAAACTTATAAAAATAGAAACCTACTAAAAATGGAAATTTACTATAAATGATAAGTTGTCCATTGATTGTGCTTTATATGCTTACATGCAATACGTGATAAACAACGAAATTGAACAAACAATAATATACAAAGAATTCACCAACGGGTCGTTGAGTCAAAACGGTCAAACACAGTCAAACATGGTCAAACTCGACAACTTAGAGTTGTTTAGACACAAATATGGTCTAGTTAGGCCAATACGAACACGAACATGAGCATGACAGTGAACATGAAATCACAATACCTATGTGATATAGGGGACAGCTATAGACCAGTTGTTCAGAGTTATGACAATAACTACAACTCAGGTGACTTTATGGCTCCATTTTCTTATCTTAGATGTTTTCTTTAAAACTTGGGGGAGAATATTATGCAAAAAACTTTTAGATATATGACTGGTATGTTGTACAAACTATTTTTGACTGTGTTTATATCTTAAGAAAGTCCTCACAAAACCTTACTATTAGTTTTACACGAACGAGGCGTTATTGGATATTACTATTGGTTCTGACAAACCCCGCTCGACGAAAACTCTAACTAGCAGTCAGGACGAATGAAATATCAACCTATGCCTATGTTTTTACGATAGACTTGGCAGAGGCATCTAACAGTCTAGTTTCGGTAGAGGTGCAAGACACACACTCGGGACCTATGGTCTAAAACTTAACATACCCATTATATGTCTCATTAACTGTTTTACTATTACTTAAACCTGTGAACTCACCAATTTTATGTTGACATGTTTTAGCATGTATTCTCAGGTAATTGAATGAACGAGCTAGGATGCATAAGGAGTCTCAAGAAGAAAGTCATGCATGCATCAATTCATATTTTTAAACATTTCATGTTATTATGTTTTGTAAAACAATGTAGTGTCTATCATCAATTTCCGCTTCTTAAACATTTACATTCCGCTGCTTAACATTTGAACTACTTTAGCTAATTTTAATATAACAGTGTATTATACAAAAGCATATAAAGTCGTTCTATATGACCAGTGCTTTTGATCCCGCCAAGTCACACCCAACGGCTTGAGGCCGTCAGTGGTAATTTGGGTGTGTAACAGACTAGTATCAGAGCCTTGGTTATAGAGAACTAGGTTTAAATGTAGTAAACTTAGACAATATTCATAGCTCTTCACTTAGACACTGCACTTAGACTTTACATTGGTACTCATGAAAGCAATATTAATAGGAATGGCTGACAATCGAGAGCGTAATATAGGGAAGAGACCGGTGGAGGACACTCCAGAGGAAGAAGAGAGGAAGATGCAGATGATAGTACATCTAGCTGATATCTTCCAAGGGGAGATTATGCATATTCGCTCTCGTAGCAACACGCGTGTAACCCGGGTTGGATCCGGTGACCCGCGAACTCCCCTTGAGATTTTGACCGGCCTTTGGGCCCTTTGACCGGCATTTGACCCGCGTTGACCAGCCATTTTGAACTTGTTTTGAGCCTTTGAACTGTCCCATCGACCCCTGTCGCGACCCTTTTGCCAATTTTCACCTATTTAAGCCATTGGAAACCCTAATTCATGAATTAATCAAACCAGATGGTTGAGAACGAAGGAGAAACATATTTTTGAAGTTTTTGAAGGCCTGGGATCAAGTCGGACGTTCGGGTGAGGCTGAGATCGCATATACAAGTGCTCGGAGCGCATTTTCGGGTTTGTTTATGGGTATTTGTTGTTCTTTTTAGTTTGTTCTTGAATAATCTGCTATCTTTATATATGATTTAGTGTTTATGAATGTTTGGATGATGATTCTTGGCTAGATCTTTAATTCTACTTAGACTTTGGATGATTTTCGGATGAAAATTTGGTTTTTTGGGTTTGTTTTGGTTGAATGAAGCTATGGTTTTTATTGAATCTTATTGTTAATGATTATGAATGTTTTTGGACTATTGTGAATGATCTGATTTTTTTGTTAAAACTATCTTGTGAATAAAGTTCGAATCGGTTTCGCTAAAAACTTGATTTTTGCATGATTTTGGGATGAAAATGTGTTTTTAACCTAACTATGATTTGACTAAACCTAGTAAATCATAAGAATTTCATATAATTAGATTATAATCAGTGGGATAACCATCTTAGAGGTTAAGCAAGTAATAAGGTGTTGGGATATAGTGGCATTAACGGATTTGTCTGTCTATTTGCATGATCATTGGATACTTGTTGATTGTTTATGCCACGTATGTCAAATTCATAGTTAATCTTAGTTAGATTCATTCTTTAGTGTCTTGATACATTGTAGTTGTTGAGACTGATCTAGTTATTCAACTATAGAAGGCTTAAGCATTGCTCGTTTGGAGAGACTGATTCAGTGATCCATTCTAGTCCGGTGGACTTTACACAACCATTAAGATATTTTAGAGTGTTGGAGAGTCTGAACATGAGATATAACATTCTTGAAGTTCCTAAATAGATTGTATCGTTAGATCCGATTCATTCAATCAGACATTCTCGATATATGTTTAGATTTCTTTAAGATTCCTAGTCTAGGTAGAATCTCCTTCATATATGGTTTTCTAGTTGTTCTTGTTTTGTTGAGTTGATTCATATAATTTTTTAATTTCTTTAATTGGATAAATTCTTTTTTGTAGAACAAATTTTATTTTCTAAAATTAGCAAGTTTCTCATTTTGTTAGGTTTACAGTTAGGGCTTATTATTCGATTTTGTGTCCTTAGGTTCGATATCTGGACTTTCCTTAGCTAAACTTCATATATCAGGTACACTTGCCTGTAGTGTGTAGCCCGGTTTAGCTTGTTTTGATTTATTACTCGATAGTGTTGAACCAGTATTTCTATATATATATAAACCGACACATATTTTTTTACCGCCGTTGCAGGGGAAACCGTAGTTCTGAGACTTACCTTAGCTTTAGATCTATCTTTCCTTTTTAGTTTCGTATTTTCCTAGTAAGTTCCTATTTGTAGATAATTTCCAGATTTAGTAACTTTGAATTTTTAAATTTTCCATTTTTAGTAAGTGTCTGTTTTTAGTTGTTTTACGTCTTTTCGAGACTTTCCATTTTTAGCAGCTGATAGTGTTGGCATGTTTCTATTTTTAGTAAGTTTTTTCATTTTTAAGATTCCTTTTAGCTACTAGGTTTTTATTTTGATTTTTTACCTTTGCTTCGTGATTGCTTCCTATTTAGGTTAGTAAATGTAACACCCCAGCCGACGGGCTGGATCGACTTTCCCACCGGGCAGAAGGTTCCCGGGGCGCGATATCGTTGTGATAATCGAAATGATCAGATTGTTTACATAGCACATGATAAATAAATGAGAAATGCTAACATGACAATGAAATAGAATTACAAAGTTAAATTACGTTGTTTCCTCATAATTTAACTAAGTAAATCTAATCAAAAAAATCAATGAGTTCATATCTTGTATCTGTACAAGATATACAAAAGATGGTTCATGGTTTTTTCATCCAAAAGTATGTAACTCAAAATGAAGCTAGGTCTTCTAAAAGTCCACTAGCTTAGTTCTTGAATGTAGGCAACTACACCTGTTCGTCACCTGAGAAAACATGCATTTAAACAAAGTCAACACTAGGTTGGTGAGTTTTATAAGTATGATAATTGAAAACCTTGATTTGTTCCCACCACATAACTACTAGAACTCCACACTACTTGCAATACAACTATCAATATTCATTCTCCATTTCACCTGTTCATCTCGTTTGTTAATCACCTGTCAAATCATGTGTAGAATAATATAATAATAAGGGTTTAGTTATCAAACCGAAGTATTGATCACCCCTTTTTTTTGTATTAATGATATTAGATTAATTTAATTTGATCCTTGTATTATTCTATTACTTGTGGGGTTAACTGTTAATCACTTTTAAATATTAAGAGTGTTAGTTAACCAATTGATCTTTGTTCTCAACTTGGAAAGCATAGAGCCTAAAAGGAATCCATTGCAATCCTCACATATTCAGATTACAATGCATCCGATTTACCTCTACCACTTTGTGTGTTCATAGTCCTCATCGAAACTGTTACTAGTAATGTGACATGATATAAAATAAATTTCTCAGTCTACTAGTCAACAGGTAACGATAGATTGATTACAATTTCACTGTCAAATCATGTGTAGAATAATATAATTATAAGGGTTTAGCTATCAAACCGAAGTATTGATCACCCCGTTTTTTGTATTAAGGATATTAGATTAATTTAATCTGATCCTTGTATTATTCTATTACTTGTGGGGTTAACTGTTAATCACTTTTAAATATTAAGAGTGTTAGTTAACCAATTGTTCTTTGTTCTCAACTTGGAAAGCATAGAGCCTAAAAGGAATCCATTGCAATCATCACGTAATCAGATTACAATGCATCCGATTTACCTCTACCACTTTGTGTGATCATAGTTGTCATCGAAACTGTTACTAGTAATGTGACATGGTAGAAAATAAATTCCTCAGTCTACTAGTCCATAGGTAACGATGGATTGATTACAATTTCACTGTCAAATTATATAACTATGCGTCGTTTACCAAACCTGACTGATGTTGCCATGTTACCGGTCATACGTTACCGACCAATTGAAATTACAAATAACATACCAACCTACTCGCTGGAGGTTTGTCAAACCTATGGTACCACTATGCTAACGTCGGTTTAGATCCCACTAAATTAACTGGTAAACGATTCCATAAAGGGACTTTCGATGAAACTTGAATATATAGCACACGATTGACATGATATAAAACAGACAGTTCAATAGAAATCAATTGTATTGTGTTCATCAATGTTATTGGTTCACGATGTTATATGTTCTCGTTGTTATTAACAAGGTTAAGTAAGAACTTGTCTTATTACATTATGTTAACTGTTACATGAATGATGTTGTTATCATGAAGTTATATTATCATGATTATCATTCCCTGTTATTCCATATGGTCACCATGTTGTCACTAAGCTGTGATAAGAACTAGTCTTATTACACTTAGTCGACTCAAGTGGTGGATGATTCTTGTTTCATGTTATCCTGTAATATGTGTTGAGTTGTAAAGCTAAGTGTTATAAGAACTTGTCCTATTACACTTACTTAACTCTTGTGTTGAATGTTATCATAAAGATATATTATCTTCATAGCATTCTTATGTTTACCCGTGATTATTCCAATGTTTGTTCGTGTAAGAATAACTAAGTGTTGTGAGATATAATCTTACAACTATGTTATTCTAGTGTGTTGATGAATTATGAAGTTATCTTATCATACTCATCTGAGTTTTCCCTGTCATATCATGATCACACAAGCATGCATACAATGATAAGCGATAATAAGCAATTCAATATTATCTAAATCAAAGCTTAAGAAATATGTTAGGCTAATACTTTTAAGTAAATAAAAGTAAGCATGTTTCTCAGTCCCGAGATTTTAAAATCAGTTAATTATTAGAAATGGGGCATATGAACTCACCTTGTTGTGGAAGTGGTTGACTTATCTTAAACTAGAATGCACGCGCTCCTTGATTGTATTGGTTGTGTATTCACAATCCTGTATTGATTTCATGTAATTGTAACTTATAAGTATAATTCGTATGGATTTGTGCACATGTATGTGTTAGCCATATAATCGGCTAACACTTGTGAGTCACGGTTTCCATTCGGCCCTTGTCCATTTGCTCTAGATTTCCTAACACTAAATTTTATTACCATTGTTTGTTTTTAACTTATTCCTGAATACAAAACCTATTCTTGATACTTCAAACTTTGCATTGATGGAAATGTTGTAACTAATTCCAAGTCATAAATATGACTTATGTTATTAGTTTAAGATTTGCCTTTTTATTTTGTTCACATTTGCATTAGGTTGTTACCAAATTTTTTTATAGCCTTAATAGGTTAGTCCTATTATTACGAAATGAGCCGAAATTAATTGGGCCCAATACAATTGGGCCTTAGGCCAATAGCTTTACATGGGCCGAAAAGTTGGGCTCAACAAACGACATGGGCCGCATGTGGTTTCTTGGATCAAATAAGGTGTTGTGGGCCTAACATAGATTTTGGCCGAAACCAAACCACATGGATGAGTAAGTTTATTGGGGTTTGGTTAATCAATAATGGATTGGGCCAACTCGAGCTGGTCAGTGCACATGGGCCATTGTGGACCGGTTTGTATCAGCAGTAAACATCAAAATGTTTAAAGTAAATGTTTTGCAGTTTTATATATCATATGCGGGTTCGAAACCGAAGCTAACATGCTGCCTCCCGCCATGTCCATCCAACAAGACAATAACAATCTTTATTGGTCAATTATGCACTGTTTCAACCTCCAGTCGGGGTGGCCATACGGCGCACAACAGTGGGGCTTGTCAGGCCCAAATAGTACTATTCAGAATTACCACGCTAAGCGCTACGCGCTATTAACGGTTCGAGATGTGTTTAATGAGGACTTATCAGTTTTGTGGATGAATGCCACACATATGTATATACGATATAAGTATGTACCAATGTACCCAAAAGTATGTATGTTGATCAAAATCAGTTGTATGCAATGTTTTCTCCCCCAAAGGTAGAAAGATAAAAAGGGGCCGTGAACTCACCTGGTAAAGCAGTTCTGGTTTATGTGGTGTTTGCGACTGTGAAAGCTAGCAGTCCTGCTAGTAAGTTCCTATAATCATATAGGTGTGAGTATGTGTTTTGTGGTGTGTTGTAATCCACACAACTCCAAGTGTCGGTGTGCTCAACCGAGTGCGTGTGTGTTGACTTGTGCTGACTCTACGAATCGTTGGTGACACATTTGTTGTGTTAAGTTGTCTTAATGCAAGTAAGACACCAAAATGCATCCTATGACTCAACTCACGTTGCTTTCACGAATTCAAGTTTTGAAAATCATAATGTTCTTGTTTCGGGAAACTTTCTATATTTAGAAAGTTTCTATTTTTGGAACGTATGGTTATGAAATCATATTTCATAAAACTAATAACTTTAGTATGTTTGTAAAAACGTATGTCAACACTTAAAATAAGTCGTTTGTGCATAAAATACACCATTTGTGCCATTTTACACAAACAAAGTTTCCTAAAATTGTAAGTATTTGTTTAAAAGATTGTTTTCACAAATCCAAGTTTCCAATATGCTTAGAAATCATTTTTAAACATATTTCAATGATCACAAATCATCAAATCATTCAAAAACATCAAAAGCCCTCTTTTGATTTACAAAAGTTTCCATATTTAGTAAGTTTCTATAAAGCCATGATTTTGACAAAATCAATTATCCCAATGTGTTTCTAAACACTCAAATATACATTTAACAACATCTAGACATGTCTAACATGTCTAGATCATTACCGATCCAAGACTTGCACATAAAAGTTTCCTTTTATGGTAAGTTTGTCCAAATCTTCACTAAATCGACCAATAACTCAATCAAACTCAAATCTAGCATTATTAAACACTAAAATCAGTAAATCTATGATATCCAAACAACAAATCACCAACGCATTCGAGCACAATAACTAAACGGAGTTGCATGTGGGTTTTTAGCCCTTGCATGTACGATCTAACACTAGGAAAACGTTTAAAACTAACTTAGGTGACAAGATTTGAGGTATAACAGCTTCTGATGACAACGCACTACTGGATTGTTGGTCGTTCCCAGCTCCTTGTCTTCTCTTCCAAACTTCTAAGGCTCCAATGGCTTCAAATCACCAAGGAATGCATATAGATAGCTCCTATGTTGATCCAGAGGACTTGGGTGGTGATTTCAGAAGCTTTCAGTCGAGAATGGGTGAGAGAGTTCGAAGAAGTCGGAGAGAAAACGATTGAAAATGAAGGGGGTTGGAATTTAAAAGAAATTTGATCTGCATGGCCTTCGCGTACCGCGAAGGCCGATCAAAGTTATTTATCGCGTACCGCGATGGGATTCGGGAGTCTCGACTCCCGGTTTGCGCCGCGTAACGCGAAGCCTTTCGCCGAGGGACCGTCGCGTACCGCGATGAGTCCATTTCCTTGTTTTTCGATTTCGTTGATACGATTCCGCTCGTACTTGATTCCTATGTTTATCCTAAACATCTAATGCATGTTTAAGCACATAAATACAAAGTAGCACATAAGTTTGATTGATCACCAACGTTCGTGAAACTCGTGTGTGTGCTTTGATAATTCATCGAATTATCTTCGATAGTTTGTGTTCGTGTCTAACGAAGTGTTTGTACGCTTGATTAATCCAAATCAACGTGTGATGCACAATTCAATAATGATCCAAATTATTGTTTTGTGTTTGTGTTTAGCTCATCTAATTAAACTCAATTAAATGAAGTGCAACAAGTATGGATGTGAAATGAGTGTTGCAATTTATCTAAAATTGTCGGGT
The DNA here is from genome assembly GCA_009363875.1 of Mikania micrantha. Taxonomy (NCBI): domain Eukaryota; kingdom Viridiplantae; phylum Streptophyta; class Magnoliopsida; order Asterales; family Asteraceae; genus Mikania; species Mikania micrantha. The sequence goes on from SZYD01002563.1 coordinate 52,530, forward strand.
GTCACATCATCACCTTGTTGAAAGAAATTTCGTCCCGAAATTTGGTTGTTGTTGGTAGTGTTTGAGAATGAAAATTTTGAAAATTTCTGGTTCTCACATCATCCCCTTGTTGAAAGGAAATTTCGTCCCGAAATTTATCCGTTGTTGTCGGCGTTCGACGTTGTCTGTTTGAAAAGATGGGGATATTTGCGCATCATTTGATCTTCATGTTCCCACGTGAATTTAGATCCGCGTTTCGAGTTCCATCGGACCCAGGCAATCGGAATCCGACTCTGTTTATTCGTTTGACCTCTCGGTCCATGATCTCTACCGGTTCTCCCATGAATCGTAGTTGTTCATCCACCTGGATTTCATTCAGTGGAATCAAAAGTGTCTCATCTGTTAACCACTTCTTCCGATTTGACACATGGAATACGTTGTGAACTCCATCGAGTTCGGCTGGTAGGTTAAGTTGGTGTGCTACTGGGCCGATCCGCTTCAGGATTTCGAATGGCCCAATATTCCGTGGATTCAGTTTTCCTCGTTCGCCAAAGCAGAAGGGTGATTTGCATAGCTCTGTTGACGATCGCGAGCTGCTGCCATGCGGTTTCTTTTCTGTACTATCTTCTCGGTTGTTTCATGTATAAGTTTTGAGTCAGTGAGTTGACTGTCACCCACTTCTGCCCAACAGAGGGGTGATTGGCACTTCCTGCCATAGAGTGCCTCAAAAGGTGCTGCCTTGATGCTGGTGTGGTGACTGTTGTTGTAGGAAAACTCCAACAATGGTAGGTGAGTTTCCCAACTATTGCCGAAGTCTACTACGCATGCTCGTAGCAAATCTTCGAGAGTTTGTATTGTACGTTCGCTCTGGCCATCAGTTGGTGGGTGGTATGCAGTACTCATATCTAGCCGTGTGCCAAGCGACTTTTGCAATGATTTCCCAAAGTTGGTAGTGAATCTAATATCTTGATCTGAAATGATGGAGATTGGCACTCCATGTCGTGAGGCCACTTTCTTGCCATAACTTCTGGCTAGCTTCTCCATTTTATCGTTTTCCTTCTTTGCAAGGGAAATGTGCTGACTTGGTCAGTCGGTCTACAATAATCCAGATAGTGTCGCATCCACTAGGAGTATGGGGAAATTTGGTAATAGAATCCATTGAGATTTGTTTCTACTTCCACGTGGGGACGGAGGAGTGTTGCTCCTTTCACCATTGATGCCTAGGGTTTCTCCACTAGGGAGAGGTATGCGCACAACCTTGTTTTGGCAAGTGATTTCAACCTGGTTTCTAACTACCTCAAAACTGCCGAGTGTAACCTTGCATGAGGTCGATCCTAAATTATGGTTTGCGAGCTCTAAAGTGCATTTTCTCAGAATGTGCTTAGTTAAAATCAGTTCACCATCATCTAACTCTACGGTGTATTCAGCCTTTAAGGATATTAGGGTTATGACAAGTATTTGCTAAGGTGCTTAAATATAAGACTTTTCTCAATTTCCATTACCAAAGAATACAGAAGCGTAATGATCGTTTAAGAGATACGTACCTGTTGCAAGATTATGATCATTTATGGCTTCCTTAGCCCCAATTACGAGGGGTCGCTCCTTCGGACCGTTATTGTTCCTGTTATTGTTTTCGTTCTCTAGATATGGGCAGTCCTTCCTGAAGTGCCCCGGCTTCCCACATTCAAAGCAACTCTTCGGTGCTTCATCCCCATTGTCTTCCGTATGGGGGCAGTCCCTTTTAAAGTGCCCTGACTTTCCACATCCGAAGCAACCTTTTGGTGCTTTGTATTGCTGCGGTTGAGGCGGTGGAATTTTGGTCACCAGTTCACCCCTGCAGTTTTTAGTTGTGTGGCCTCGCTTTCCGCACCATTGGCATCGGTATCTTTCACACGGTCCTTGTTTATGATGATAATCACAGTTGTTGCACCTTGGGTTTTTGCCAGCATAGGCACCCTTACGTCGTCTTGGTGGTTGTAGAGTGGGGGTTTCATTTTGAGTGTTATCCCATTTGCGTTTGTTGTCGGTGGTTTTGATTATTGAGCCACGTGGAGGTAATAATCCTTGAATAACCGCGGTATCGGTCAGTTCATGAGCTAAGTATACGGCTTGTCGTAAGGTGGTGGGGTCAGCGGATAGTACCATATCCCGAACCTGCGGTGTCAATCCCTCAATGTATCTTTCGAGGTGTTTGTAGGCTGGGGTCACCATTTCTGGGCACATGTGTGCCAACTCATAAGATCGAGTAGTGTATGCCTCGATCTCAGAACCAATCATCCTATTCTTTCGAAATTCCACTTCCGATTTCTGAACTTTGTCGTGAGGGAAATATTTGTGGTTCATCATTCCTTTGTATTCCTCCCAAGGTATAGCCTCAGATGTTTCTCGTCCTATGGTTTGAACATTTGTGTCCCACCAAATGAGGGCTGCTCCTTCTAAGGTTCCTGTTGCGTACTTCACGCGGTTATTAACCCTCTAGTTGCTCATGATGAAAGCTGTTTCCATTTTCTCAATCCATCGGAGGAGGCCGGTAGTACCCTCTGTACCATTGAAAGAGGGTGGCTTGCAGTCTAAGAACGTTTTGAATGTGCAATGGGGTGGATTAGGGTTTGTTCCTTGGGTTAGTTGATTCTGGTTACGTGCAGCTTCACGTGCAGCGATTTCCTCCTCAATTCGTCTGTTGATTAGTGCGTTCAGTTTCGTTGCGGTGAGGTTAATATTTCCATGCCCTCCCGCGTTCTTGCATCCTCCAGCCATGATCTTCATAGCGAGAATAAGCGTTAGTGTAGGTATAATGACTAAGGTTGCACGTCATTGATATGGGAAGAAAACATGTATTGATTGGCATAGATAAATTTTCAATAACAAGTATTAGTCTTGATATATAATAAGTTGTACTGGTTACAATTCATTTAATACTCAAGACACTAAGATTCCAAAATTTCAAGTACAGAGGCACAACTTGTCTCTACCAAATCTATGCTAAGTAAATCAAAGGTATTATCAATAGTGGAATCCGAATCAGCACTCGCCGCTGGTTCCTTTTCCTCAGAGTCAAGTTCTTCTTGAATTGGATCGGCGACCTTGTTTTCCAGTCCTTAGATTCCAGTTTTAGCGATGGCAGCCCAACTTTCGGCTACCTGGAATAGTGAAACCAACTATGTTATATCTCGGTCTATCTTGTTGACTATGCTACTAAGTTCTATATGTCGTATATTTGTATGTCTGAGTTCCTCTTCAAGATACTCGATTCGGTCGTCCGCCCGGGTCAGGTCCTGAGCCAATCCGACTCAAGACACTGCCTCTCAGGCTCATGTGAGTCTAATATGGGTTATGTATTGTCGGGTGATTCTTCCATGGGGTCCTCCTTAGGATCCTTGTCAAGGTCCTCATCGGGAAATTTGATACGTACTATAGCTGGAAATTTGATGAACGTTATGTTGAAGTCTACATTCGTTGCTTGAATTCCGTTGCAACCATCAGGATGAGGGATAAGCGAATATCAATGCATGTGTTTTCAAAAATAGGCTCACAATAGAATTTCCCAGAATTCATGCGTACCTGTAAATTCACGATTATGTTGCGCACCATGATCGTCAATTTACCTTACATAGGAATTCTAGTTCCTTCTGCTTAGAGCTATTAGGTTTTACTGGACTCAGAGTTTATTCGTGACATCGAGATTTAAACATGAGTCATATGAGGTATGGTTGAATAGCCTATCGAAACTAATACTTGGGATAGTTACATGAGTTGAATGATATCCTAGGATCTTTTGTAGATCCTATAAGGATAGCTATTAGGCTCGAGTGTGTTTTCCTCAGGTCATTTGGTGTTGAGTCACTCATTGTGTGAGTGTTAGAATAGTTGCTTGTGGATGGTCACCTGGCAGTCATGGAGTTTCGTATACACCCGTAGTGAAATCTCTCCGCATGGTCATTCTAGTTTTTCTTAACTTGAGCGACCATGTTTGTTCGGTGATATTCTATAAGTGACAAGGAGTTGAGTTTGAAATTTCCTCATACGGTCATTGTAAGCAGTATGTGTAGAGATGCCAAAGGGTTACAAGAATGTTGTTGAGCCTCAGAGCCTATTCCATCCCTTGACTTGTTTTAGTTTCAGCCCCGATCAGCTTTTGTTGTCGCCTCTTCGATTCGGGCACCGGTGATGTAACATATGTGTACCGGCTGCTCCTCTTGCGATGGCTCAGACGTGCTGCATTCGGGTGATTGTTGGTTCAACTTGGTAACTCAACTACTACCGATAGTGTTGATGCTGAAGGTGTAGGTACGATCTGTTTCTTCTCGTCGAATGCGAGCATAGGTGATGACGAGAGTGACGCCATATCGAAAATGTGTGTATTGTGTATATGTATGACGGTGTATGCCAGTAGTACTAATACTAAGCACTATGTGTTGTGTGGAGACTAACGGTTATAGACTAAGTTCACTAAATGCAAACCTAATTCGCAATAACCAGAGGTCTCTGATACCAATTTGTCGCACCCCGAGAAAAATCCCGTCCCTTCTGGGGCGCGAGCGACAACGGATTGTCAGGATCGCAGTCTCCGGTCACACAACGTTGCGAGACCTACATGTCTGGTTTCATACGTACATCCAATAACTTGGATAAAACAGTTTAGTAGCATCAGAGTTGAGCAAGTAAAAAGTTTAAGATGTCAAAACAACAGTGTAATTATAAGTTGCGGAAGCATAAGTTTAATCAGTTTTGAAAACTTAAAGAGTAGTAATGCGGAAGCGGTTTAAGTATTTAACATTACATAACAAAACAATTGTCTATCGTTATCAAATTGCCTAAGACACTAAAGCTGATGCATGGGACTCCATCCTAGCATCCTATCCTTGTGTGCGTGCCTTAGTTACCTGAGAAAACATGCGAGTAAAAGGGTCAACACAAAGGTTGGTGAGAGCACAGGTTTGTATCAGCAGTAAACATCAAAATGTTTAAAGTAAATGTTTTGCAGTTTTATATATCATATGCGGGTTCGAAACCGAAGCTAACATGCTGCCTCCCGCCATGTCCATCCAACAAGACAATGACAATGTTTATTGGTCAATTATGCACTGTTCCAACCTCCAGTCGGGGTGGCCATACGGCGCACAACTGTGGGGCTTGTCAGGCCCAAATAGTACTATTCAGAATTACCACGCTAAGCACTACGCGCTATTAACGGTTCGAGATGTGTTTAATGAGGACTTATCAGTTTTGTGGGTGAATGCCACACATATGTATATACGATATAAGTATGTACCAATGTACCCGAAAGTATGTATGTTGATCAAAATCAGTTGTATGCAATGTTTTCTCCCCCAAAGGTAGAAAGATAAAAAGGGGCCGTGAACTCACCTGGTAAAGCAGTTCCGGTTTATGTGGTGTTTGCGACTGTGAAAGCTAGCAGTCCTGCTAGTAAGTTCCTATAATCATATAGGTGTGAGTATGTGTTTTGTGGTGTGTTGTAATCCATACAACTCCAAGTGTCGGTGTGCTAAACCGAGTCCGTGTGTGTTGACTTGTGCTGACTCTACAAATCGTTGGTGACACGTTTGTTGTGTTAAGTTGTCTTAATGCAAGTAAGACACCAAAATGCATCCTATGACTCAACTCACGTTGCTTTCATGAATTCAAGTTTTGAAAATCATAATGTTCTTGTTTCGGGAAACTTTCTATATTTAGAAAGTTTCTATTTTTGGAACGTATGGTTATGAAATCATATTTCATAAAACTAATAACTTTAGTATGTTTGTAAAAACGTATGTCAACACTTAAAATAAGTCGTTTGTGCATAAAATACACCATTTGTGCCATTTTACCCAAACAAAGTTTCCTAAAATAGTAAGTATTTGTTTAAAAGATTGTTTTCACAAATCCAAGTTTCCAATATGCTTAGAAATCATTTTTAAACATATTTCAATGATCACAAATCTTCAAATCATTCAAAAACATCAAAAGCCCACTTTTGATTTACATAAGTTTCCATATTTAGTAAGTTTCTATAAAGCCATGATTTTGACAAAATCAATTATCCCAATGTGTTTCTAAACACTCAAATATACATTTAACAACATCTAGACATGTCTAACATGTCTAGATCATTACCGATCTAAGACTTGCACATAAAAGTTTCCTTTTATGGTAAGTTTGTCCAAATCATCACTAAATCGACCAATAACTCAATCAAACTCAAATCTAGCATTATTAAACACTAAAATCAGTAAATCTATGATATCCAAACAACAAATCACCAACGCATTCGAGCACAATAACTAAACGGAGTTGCATGTGGGTTTTTAGCCCTTGCATGTACGATCTAACACTAGGAAAACGTTTAAAACTATCTTAGGTGACAAGATTTGAGGTAGAACAGCTTCTGATGACAACGCACTACTGGATTGTTGGTCGTTCGCAGCTCCTTGTCTTCTCTTCCAAACTTCTAAGGCTCCAATGGCTTCAAATCACCAAGGAATGCATATAGATAGCTCCTATGTTGATCCAGAGGACTTGGGTGGTGATTTCAGAAGCTTTCAGTCGAGAATGGGTGAGAGAGTTCGAAGAAGTCGGAGAGAAAACGATTGAAAATGACGGGGGTTGGTATTTAAAAGAAATTTGATCTGCATGGCCTTCGCGTACCGCGAAGGCCGATCAAAGTTATTTATCACGTACCGCGATGGGATTCGGGAGTCTCGACTCCCGGTTTGCGCCGCGTACCGCGAAGCCTTTTGCCGAGGGACCGTCGCGTACCGCGATGAGTCCATTTCCTTGTTTTTCGATTTCGTTGATACGATTCCGCTCGTACTTGATTCCTACGTTTATCCTAAACATCTAACGCATGTTTAAGCACATAAATACAAAGTAGCACATAAGTTTGATTGATCACCAACGTTCGTGAGACTCGTGTGTGTGCTTTGATAATTCATCGAATTATCTTCGATAGTTTGTGTTCGTGTCTAACGAAGTGTTTGCACGCTTGATTAATCCAAATCAACGTGTGATGCACAATTCAATAATGATCCAAATTATTGTTTTGTGTTTGTGTTTAGCTCATCTAATTAAACTCAATTAAATGAAGTGCAACAAGTATGGATGTGAAATGAGTGTTGCAATTTATCTAAAATTGCCGGGTGTCACACCAACAATTATTAAAAACAACTAAACCTATTTGCATTCATCACTATCACAAATAAGAGAGACGATGAGTGCTTACATTGAGCTGAGAACCATGAGAATCTTGCTGTTTCATCAAAGCGGAGAACCATTAGACTAAGAGGACGAACGTGAGCACACCAAGGGCGAACATTGCCATCTACAATACAAGCATAACAATGTAATACTGAGTCGCAATTGCTATTATCTACGCATGTTTGTCCTTCCTGCTAGACCAACACAATACACGCATAAACAAAAACTTCAAAAACATTCAACGATCATCATAAATTTGAAAATCAAAAATTTAAAATGAACCTTGAATCCTAGTGTCGCCACTATCCATGGCGAAAACCTAGCCGCTGGAAAAACGGACCGCAATAGTCTTACCTTTCCAAGTGTGGTCAAGCCACTGCCGTCGAAAACCGTCGTAGTTGTCTTCCATAGTCCTATCTTGACAATTCCGTCACTTGGTCTTTCCTGTTTGTGTGGCCAGGTGTGCGACTGTGCCGCTGAAGTCCCACCAGCGGTGTTGCTGGAGAGAGGGGTCGCCCCTTTCTCTCTTTTCTCTCTCGATTTTGATGTCTTTTGAGAGGTGTAAAGTGAAGGAGATTTGAAAGGATTTGGATTTTGAAAACTAGAAATGGAGAGCGGAAACATATTGTTTCAGAGAAGAGAGGAAGGTGAAATGTGTGGATGATGGGATTTTAGGGTTTTTTTGGCAAGAGACGGGTTGAATCGAGAGAGAGCATAACAGAGATCTGCGTATTTGAAATTTGAAATGGAACTACGGCATGTCTTTTGAGCGTGTTTGAAATGGGTTTGCTTAATGAGTTGTACCACAAGCTTACAAGCTTAGACAGTTCTTAAAATTATGAGTTTCCATCTTCTCTCTCCAATATATATTATAAAGGTGTGTGTATATATATATATAACTATACATATGTAGATAAAAATTTTCAAATGACGTCATAAATTGTTTATTAAGTATTATTGTTTAGTATAATTTACCGAAATGTTACAGTCTCCCCTACTTTTTGGAATTTCGTCCCGAAATTAAAGGAGATCTGTTGCGAAATTAAGCATATTTTTTAAGTTGAACATTTGAAAATTGGTGTATGTTGCTAATTTCGAATGTAAGTTTAGGGGATTGAATTCTTCGTTTTATTTGACCCTCCGTTTGAGGATAGTAAAGCATGCTAAGATCGAATCGAGTTACAAACGACTCATGAAGAGATCCGGAAAAATGAGTCGTGAAACAAGCATCGTGATCGAATGTGATGATGAAGGCACACCAATAGAGACTCGTAGATTCTTGTACCTTTTATGTGTACTAGGGTGATTTAAATGATGGAATGTGTTCTCAAATGCCTTGTTATGATATTTTGAAAGACGTTGCATGATCATTGACATCAAAACATGATAACTATAGGAACTTACTATATTTAGTAACTTTAATTGCTTAAAATGGATTAGTATACTTATTTGATGATTTGTGAAAATGTGCAATATGATAGCATGATCATATACGGAAAACAAGCATGCTAGAATCGTAAAATGTGATTTCAATGTAAACTTATAAAAATAGAAACCTACTAAAAATGGAAATTTACTATAAATGATAAGTTGTCCATTGATTGTGCTTTATATGCTTACATGCAATACGTGATAAACAACGAAATTGAACAAACAATAATATACAAAGAATTCACCAACGGGTCGTTGAGTCAAAACGGTCAAACACAGTCAAACATGGTCAAACTCGACAACTTAGAGTTGTTTAGACACAAATATGGTCTAGTTAGGCCAATACGAACACGAACATGAGCATGACAGTGAACATGAAATCACAATACCTATGTGATATAGGGGACAGCTATAGACCAGTTGTTCAGAGTTATGACAATAACTACAACTCAGGTGACTTTATGGCTCCATTTTCTTATCTTAGATGTTTTCTTTAAAACTTGGGGGAGAATATTATGCAAAAAACTTTTAGATATATGACTGGTATGTTGTACAAACTATTTTTGACTGTGTTTATATCTTAAGAAAGTCCTCACAAAACCTTACTATTAGTTTTACACGAACGAGGCGTTATTGGATATTACTATTGGTTCTGACAAACCCCGCTCGACGAAAACTCTAACTAGCAGTCAGGACGAATGTAATATCGACCTATGCCTATGTTTTTACGATAGACTTGGCAGAGGCATCTAACAGTCTAGTTTCGGTAGAGGTGCAAGACACACACTCGGGACCTATGGTCTAAAACTTAACATACCCATTATATGTCTCATTAACTGTTTTACTATTACTTAAACCTGTGAACTCACCAATTTTATGTTGACATGTTTTAGCATGTATTCTCAGGTAATTGAATGAACGAGCTAGGATGCATAAGGAGTCTCAAGAAGAAAGTCATGCATGCATCAATTCATATTTTTAAACATTTCATGTTATTATGTTTTGTAAAACAATGTAGTGTCTATCATCAATTTCCGCTTCTTAAACATTTACATTCCGCTGCTTAACATTTGAACTACTTTAGCTAATTTTAATATAACAGTGTATTATACAAAAGCATATAAAGTCGTTCTATATGACCAGTGCTTTTGATCCCGCCAAGTCACACCCAACGGCTTGAGGCCGTCAGTGGTAATTTGGGTGTGTAACAGACTAGTATCAGAGCCTTGGTTATAGAGAACTAGGTTTAAATGTAGTAAACTTAGACAATATTCATAGCTCTTCACTTAGACACTGCACTTAGACTTTACATTGGTACTCATGAAAGCAATATTAATAGGAATGGCTGACAATCGAGAGCGTAATATAGGGAAGAGACCGGTGGAGGACACTCCAGAGGAAGAAGAGAGGAAGATGCAGATGATAGTACATCTAGCTGATATCTTCCAAGGGGAGATTATGCATATTCGCTCTCGTAGCAACACGCGTGTAACCCGGGTTGGATCCGGTGACCCGCGAACTCCCCTTGAGATTTTGACCGGCCTTTGAGCCCTTTGACCGGCATTTGACCAGCCATTTTGAACTTGTTTTGAGCCTTTGAACTGTCCCATCGACCCCTGTCGCGACCCTTTTGCCAATTTTCACCTATTTAAGCCATTGGAAACCCTAATTCATGAATTAATCAAACCAGATGGTTGAGAACGAAGGAGAAACATATTTTTGAAGTTTTTGAAGGCCTGGGATCAAGTCGGACGTTCGGGTGAGGCTGAGATCGCATATACAAGTGCTCGGAGCGCATTTTCGGGTTTGTTTATGGGTATTTGTTGTTCTTTTTAGTTTGTTCTTGAATAATCTGCTATCTTTATATATGATTTAGTGTTTATGAATGTTTGGATGATGATTCTTGGCTAGATCTTTAATTCTACTTAGACTTTGGATGATTTTCGGATGAAAATTTGGTTTTTTGGGTTTGTTTTGGTTGAATGAAGCTATGGTTTTTATTGAATCTTATTGTTAATGATTATGAATGTTTTTGGACTATTGTGAATGATCTGATTTTTTTGTTAAAACTATCTTGTGAATAAAGTTCGAATCGGTTTCGCTAAAAACTTGATTTTTGCATGATTTTGGGATGAAAATGTGTTTTTAACCTAACTATGATTTGACTAAACCTAGTAAATCATAAGAATTTCATATAATTAGATTATAATCAGTGGGATAACCATCTTAGAGGTTAAGCAAGTAATAAGGTGTTGGGATATAGTGGCATTAACGGATTTGTCTGTCTATTTGCATGATCATTGGATACTTGTTGATTGTTTATGCCACGTATGTCAAATTCATAGTTAATCTTAGTTAGATTCATTCTTTAGTGTCTTGATACATTGTAGTTGTTGAGACTGATCTAGTTATTCAACTATAGAAGGCTTAAGCATTGCTCGTTTGGAGAGACTGATTCAGTGATCCATTCTAGTCCGGTGGACTTTACACAACCATTAAGATATTTTAGAGTGTTGGAGAGTCTGAACATGAGATATAACATTCTTGAAGTTCCTAAATAGATTGTATCGTTAGATCCGATTCATTCAATCAGACATTCTCGATATATGTTTAGATTTCTTTAAGATTCCTAGTCTAGGTAGAATCTCCTTCATATATGGTTTTCTAGTTGTTCTTGTTTTGTTGAGTTGATTCATATAATTTTTTAATTTCTTTAATTGGATAAATTCTTTTTTGTAGAACAAATTTTATTTTCTAAAATTAGCAAGTTTCTCATTTTGTTAGGTTTACAGTTAGGGCTTATTATTCGATTTTGTGTCCTTAGGTTCGATATCTGGACTTTCCTTAGCTAAACTTCATATATCAGGTACACTTGCCTGTAGTGTGTAGCCCGGTTTAGCTTGTTTTGATTTATTACTCGATAGTGTTGAACCAGTATTTCTATATATATAAACCGACACATCATTTTTTTACCGCCGTTGCAGGGGAAACCGTAGTTCTGAGACTTACCTTAGCTTTAGATCTATCTTTCCTTTTTAGTTTCGTATTTTCCTAGTAAGTTCCTATTTGTAGATAATTTCCAGATTTAGTAACTTTGAATTTTTAAATTTTCCATTTTTAGTAAGTGTCTGTTTTTAGTTGTTTTACGTCTTTTCGAGACTTTCCATTTTTAGCAGCTGATAGTGTTGGCATGTTTCTATTTTTAGTAAGTTTTTTCATTTTTAAGATTCCTTTTAGCTACTAGGTTTTTATTTTGATTTTTTACCTTTGCTTCGTGATTGCTTCCTATTTAGGTTAGTAAATGTAACACCCCAGCCGACGGGCTGGATCGACTTTCCCACCGGGCAGAAGGTTCCCGGGGCGCGATATCGTTGTGATAATCGAAATGATCAGATTGTTTACATAGCACATGATAAATAAATGAGAAATGCTAACATGACAATGAAATAGAATTACAAAGTTAAATTACGTTGTTTCCTCATAATTTAACTAAGTAAATCTAATCAAAAAAATCAATGAGTTCATATCTTGTATCTGTACAAGATATACAAAAGATGATTCATGGTTTTTTCATCCAAAAGTATGTAACTCAAAATGAAGCTAGGTCTTCTAAAAGTCCACTAGCTTAGTTCTTGAATGTAGGCAACTACACCTGTTCGTCACCTGAGAAAACATGCATTTAAACAAAGTCAACACTAGGTTGGTGAGTTTTATAAGTATGATAATTGAAAACCTTGATTTGTTCCCACCACATAACTACTAGAACTCCACACTACTTGCAATACAACTATCAATATTCATTCTCCATTTCACCTGTTCATCTCGTTTGTTAATCACCTGTCAAATCATGTGTAGAATAATATAATAATAAGGGTTTAGTTATCAAACCGAAGTATTGATCACCCCTTTTTTTTGTATTAATGATATTAGATTAATTTAATTTGATCCTTGTATTATTCTATTACTTGTGGGGTTAACTGTTAATCACTTTTAAATATTAAGAGTGTTAGTTAACCAATTGATCTTTGTTCTCAACTTGGAAAGCATAGAGCCTAAAAGGAATCCATTGCAATCCTCACATATTCAGATTACAATGCATCCGATTTACCTCTACCACTTTGTGTGTTCATAGTCCTCATCGAAACTGTTACTAGTAATGTGACATGATATAAAATAAATTTCTCAGTCTACTAGTCAACAGGTAACGATAGATTGATTACAATTTCACTGTCAAATCATGTGTAGAATAATATAATTATAAGGGTTTAGCTATCAAACCGAAGTATTGATCACCTCGTTTTTTGTATTAAGGATATTAGATTAATTTAATCTGATCCTTGTATTATTCTATTACTTGTGGGGTTAACTGTCAATCACTTTTAAATATTAAGAGTGTTAGTTAACCAATTGTTCTTTGTTCTCAACTTGGAAAGCATAGAGCCTAAAAGGAATCCATTGCAATCATCATGTAATCAGATTACAATGCATCCGATTTACCTCTACCACTTTGTGTGATCATAGTTGTCATCGAAACTGTTACTAGTAATGTGACATGGTAGAAAATAAATTCCTCAGTCTACTAGTCCATAGGTAACGATGGATTGATTACAATTTCACTGTCAAATTATATAACTATGCGTCGTTTACCAAACCTGACTGATGTTGCCATGTTACCGGTCATACGTTACCGACCAATTGAAATTACAAATAACATACCGACCTACTCGCTGGAGGTTTGTCAAACCTATGGTACCACTATGCTAACGTCGGTTTAGATCCCACTAAATTAACTGGTAAACGATTCCATAAAGGGACTTTCGATGAAACTTGAATATATAGCACACGATTGACATGATATAAAACAGACAGTTCAATAGAAATCAATTGTATTGTGTTCATCAATGTTATTGGTTCACGATGTTATATGTTCTCGTTGTTATTAACAAGGTTAAGTAAGAACTTGTCTTATTACATTATGTTAACTGTTACATGAATGATGTTGTTATCATGAAGTTATATTATCATGATTATCATTCCCTGTTATTCCATATGGTCACCATGTTGTCACTAAGCTGTGATAAGAACTAGTCTTATTACACTTAGTCGACTCAAGTGGTGGATGATTCTTGTTTCATGTTATCCTGTAATATGTGTTGAGTTGTAAAGCTAAGTGTTATAAGAACTTGTCCTATTACACTTACTTAACTCTTGTGTTGAATGTTATCATAAAGATATATTATCTTCATAGCATTCTTATGTTTACCCGTGATTATTCCAATGTTTGTTCGTGTAAGAATAACTAAGTGTTGTGAGATATAATCTTACAACTATGTTATTCTAGTGTGTTGATGAATTATGAAGTTATCTTATCATACTCATCTGAGTTTTCCCTGTCATATCATGATCACACAAGCATGCATACAATGATAAGCGATAATAAGCAATTCAATATTATCTAAATCAAAGCTTAAGAAATATGTTAGGCTAATACTTTTAAGTAAATAAAAGTAAGCATGTTTCTCAGTCCCGAGATTTTAAAATCAGTTAATTATTAGAAATGGGGCATATGAACTCACCTTGTTGTGGAAGTGGTTGACTTATCTTAAACTAGAATGCACGCGCTCCTTGATTGTATTGGTTGTGTATTCACAATCCTGTATTGATTTCATGTAATTGTAACTTATAAGTATAATTCGTATGGATTTGTGCACATGTATGTGTTAGCCATATAATCGGCTAACACTTGTGAGTCACGGTTTCCATTCGGCCCTTGTCCATTTGCTCTAGATTTCCTAACACTAAATTTTATTACCATTGTTTGTTTTTAACTTATTCCTGAATACAAAACCTATTCTTGATACTTCAAACTTTGCATTGATGGAAATGTTGTAACTAATTCCAAGTCATAAATATGACTTATGTTATAAGTTTAAGATTTGCCTTTTTATTTTGTTCACATTTGCATTAGGTTGTTACCAAATTTTTTTATAGCCTTAATAGGTTAGTTCTATTATTACGAAATGAGCCGAAATTAATTGGGCCCAATACAATTGGGCCTTAGGCCAATAGCTTTACATGGGCCGAAAAGTTGGGCTGAACAAACGACATGGGCCGCATGTGGTTTCTTGGATCAAATAAGGTGTTGTGGGCCTAACATAGATTTTGGCCGAAACCAAACCACATGGATGAGTAAGTTTACTGGGGTTTGGTTAATCAATAATGGATTGGGCCAACTCGAGCTGGTCAGTGCACATGGGCCATTGTGGACCGGTTTGTTGATGTTGGGCCGAGTCTACGGGCCGAATGGGTGTGTTCGCTTACAGACTAGCGAACCTTTCAAGATAGGTTCGGTGATTCCTAAGGTTCGTCCCATTCTAGTGTTAGCCTAGCCGTCTGGTTCGTGTGTTGAGATCTGGCCAAGGTCGCTGATGCTATCAAAGTTCGCCCAAGGTAGCCTAGTATATCACAGAAGGTTCGGCCATAGGGGTGTAGTCTAAAAGGTCGTCAGTTGTGTTTGGCAGTAGGCTCGCATGGAGGT